>MU186798.1:0-25964 GCA_016904865.1 Pissodes strobi | reverse complement strand
TATTTGTCTTAGATTTAGAATCTGTTCACGGTCCCTTAACAAATCCAGCTTGTTCTGTAGCTATCTGCCAGCTCAGGAAATTTTCTAGGCGGGAATGCAAAATACAAAGCATTACTTTGCTACCGTGCGAGATTAAGGAAAGTAGACGATAGTTGTCTGGATTCGTCAGCGATCTCTTTTTATGTAGCGGGACAAATATTAAAGTTTTCCAATCATCCGGCCATCTGCATGTTCTCCAGATCCTCTGGCAGATTTGATGTAGGAATCGGTGACCGTCATCGACCAAACATTTTATAGTCTCGGCAGTGAGCGCATCAACACCAGCTGGCCTATTGGCCAGTTTTTTTTATCCGATGTTCCACTTCTGAGATGAGGAAATCCGGCTCGAGATCGCTTGCTATGAAGTCGGTTGAAATGTTGTGATCGGCATAAAGTCTCTCGCAGTATCTACGCTACACCTCGACAACATTGTCTCTAACCACGTCATCGTCCTCGTTCCTAACAGACCATGTTTTTGGTTTAAGGTCATGGTTCAGGTGTTTAATTTTCAGGAACATGTCCCTTGGTGCGTTTGTGTCCGCATGAGCTTATATTTCCTCTGCTATTCTCTGATAATAAGAGTTTTTGTCGCGTCTGGAGAGCCTTTGAATTTGGCGTGCAAACTTTGTATACTTGATTCTCTTCTGATCCGGGTTCAAACCGGACATTTTTAGTTTCCTGCGCTCTTCAACTACAGTCATCGTATGAGTAGTTATCCAGTGTTGTTTCGGCTGTGCAGCTGGCTTCGGTTGTGTTGTTTGTAAGGAGTGTGTTAACACTCCGCCATAATTCGTTAGGATATGTGATATCATTGACGGGATAGTTTTCAAAGAGTTCGGAGCACTTAGTCTGATTTGAAGTCGGTTCTGTAATCACCGATAGGTATGACCTTTTGGCTCGTGGACATACTTTTAGTTTTAGGCGAAACTCGCATATTAGCAGCTGGTGGTCCGAGCCGCAGTCTGATCCTGGTAAAGTCTTGCAGCAGGTAATTGACGGCTTCCAGCGGAGCTTCGTCAAGATGTAGTCGATCTGGTTGCGGTATTGGCCGTTCGATGAAGTCCACGTATATAAACACCGTGGATGTTGAGCGAACATGGTGTTTGCGATTGCGAGGTTATTGGCCCCTTTCATTCCTGAGTCCTAGACCGACTCTACCTATATGAGTACGTATTAGTTCATCTTCTTCTGTTTGACCTATTTTGGAGTTGAAATCTCCTAGGATGATAGTTGTCTCCCTGTTGCTCAGAGAGTCAATTGTTGATTCAAGGTCCTTGTAGAATGATTCTATTACTTCGTCCTCAGTCGATGAAGTGGGTGCATAGACTTGTACCAGATTGATGGGGGTATGAGTTGCATTAACACGTAGCGTTATTATACGGTCGTTTATGCATTTATAGCCGGGAATCATTTTGACGAATGTTTTTGCCACCCAGAAGCCTACGCCATTTCTACTTTCATTAGGGTTACCGGAGAAGCAGATGAAATTACCCTTCGTAGACGTAAAGTGGCTCTCATTTCTATAGTGAATTTCAGCGAGACCCGCGATGAAGATGTTGTTTCTCTCCAGCTCATTATCCAGGATATGCAGTTTGCCAACCCTTAGCAAGCCCCTGACATTCCACGTCGCCAGGCGATGTTTTGACGAATTTTGAGTTTGTTGAGTTTGTCATTAGTAGCATAGTTTCCATGAGAGGCCTGATGTAACCTACCATGGCCGGTAACCAATTTGACACTGTCTCCCCCGGACGGAGGGCAGCGCCGATTGCCAGCCGGAGAGCGAAGCCTTTCCGAGGCTTCACTGTCGCACATAGTAATGAGTTTCTCACGAGATGTCCTTATGGATCTTTAATGCAGTGCTTTCCCCTTTCCTTCTGCATCTTCATACCGTTGACCAATTAATGGTTCTTCCGTCTTAAGGAACAGTTTCCTCTTCCAAGGGCAAGGAGGTGCCCTATCCCCTACCAGCTCCTTCGTCCGAGGCTATTGGCTGGTTGGGGGGACTGTTTATACCGACAGTCGTTCGCTTTAAGTGTGGGATAGGAAGGGATGAAATATGGGGTTTGATCGGATAAGAGGCTGGGGCCTGTTTCCTCCTGGAAGATGGAGGATAGGAGTGAAACAGTAGCTAGCGTGGGGCAGGGTCGCCAAACCCTGTAGTAGTCTGTCCTTTACTGGGATTATGAAAGAATACCACCCGCTCCCCATAAAATTACTTGTTGTCAAATTCAGTGACTCTCGGTAAAATGCATATAAAAGTTAATTTCAAATATGATAATAAATAGAGGTGCAACCTCTAACAATGAGTCTTATGACCTAAAGTAAGTAAGCACTATTACTCTTATTTCGGCCCTTGACACATAAACGAAAACTTAGCACAACTATGCCTCAATGTGATTAAAGATAAAGATACTATAATCCCTAACTAGATAAAAGGTAAAAGCAGCTAAATTTACATATATTATGTGAGATTAACCTCTCATAAATGCACAATAATGTCGGTACATCAGGATTGAGACTAGGACAAGGTGAATGCTAATAGTCTGATGTAATAAAGAAATTGAGAATTTATTGAATGAACCTGTAAAGAAAAGAGTGAACACCAGCCACACTATGAGGGAAAATTCAGAGAAATTTCACTGAAATATGATTTTAATACTTTTGCAGAAATACGTAGAATTTCCCCTAGAATTAACCCAAATAATAGTGTTAAATTTGAATCAAAATACGTTAACCAAAATGTACGTGACCCTTAAACGATGGAATAGATACGATTTCCCTAAATTTCGACAAAGCCTTTTTCAAATTACATGAATTGGACTAATAAGGATTGCAAATATTCACCAATAAATCGGTAATATTACCCAAAAGGTCACTACAATAATTAAAAAAGGATGAAGATGCAAGCTAATTAAAGTTGGATATAAAAATGCTAAATTTTTGCTTTATTTAAAAAATCCTAAGCAAATCATGAACAAATTAATTATCTATCTAAAACTGAAAGAAATGATTAAAAATATTGCAAGATGAATAAAATACTTTAAGATTATAAAATAATTACAAATTAGCACTCACCCAATCGACGTCTCAACACAAGATGAAAACCCTTCTAGCCAAAATTTAAGGCGTTGGACAACTTCTCAATGCCGTTGCCTTATTGGCTACTTCAAAACATGTGATCAATATTAACGATCCGCGAAACAGAAAGTCATAAAAGTACTTCATAATAAATATAATAATCTATAATAGGATAAATTCACGAATTGTAAGTACTAAGTAGAGCACTAGCACTCTAAAATCGATGTCCGCATGAAATAAATCTATTCGTTATTAGATGTCACTGGCGACTTAAATATGAAATATCGAGAATGATTTGAAATTGAATGTATAAATTTAAGTGTAATGGAATGAGCATTTATTCCGTTAAAGGATGTGCTTAGGTGCGGCATCCCAGATAACATCTGGTGTGAGCAATATTCTAAGCACGGGCTTATTTGCGCTTTGTAGAGCAAGTAAGAGGTGTATACAGTTTTTTGTTGCGAAATAGTGCACCAAGCCTCTGGAAGGACATGTTAGCAACGTGGTCATGCCAGGGCATATTGCTGTTGACGGAGACACCCAGCCAGTATTCTGATTGACAAAGATGAAGGAAATGTCGATCCTGCCATAATGATGTCAGAGCTCGCCGTATTGGCTGTCTTAGTAAACGTGGCTGCTTGGTTTTTTGCTGCATTGAATTGAACCAAATTTCTGTTGCCCCAAGTTCGAACTTTCTCGAGATCTTGATTAATTATTGTAATCTGCTCCTGTTTAAGGTGATGTCTCAGTCGCTGGTAAAAGTTTATCTCATCTAAATTGAGAGATAAGGGTACTGTCATTTGCGAAACTGTAAACAGGATTATAGGTTTCAGTCAACAGGTCATTAAGGAACAGAGTTGGTGAAAGTATTGCGCCTTGAGACTCGCCCGCATTAGTGGTGAGATGTGTCCATCAACTGCAACGTGCAGAGATCGGTTCTTGAGGAAACTAGCTAGTCATTTGCAGAGAAGCACTGACAGTCTGATGGACGGCAGTTTGTTTAGCAATCCCTCATGCCAAACTCTGTCGAATGCTTTCGAAATATCCGACGCTAATATGGAAGTTAATATTCAACTCCTAACAAGTGCTAAGTAGTTGTGCTTAGATAGAAATATTCAGAAAAGTCAAGATACATGCACAGCAAATTTCAAGGTGTAACTCATTTCAATATTGTCTCTCATACACATGATATTAAATCTCCTACGAGCAGTACCCTAAGCGGTTGTGCATTGGCAGAAAAATAAGCACAGCAAGCTTGAGGGTACAACTTAATTTCGAAATATCTTTTTTAGAATTTTTCCCTAATATGGGGGTTGATATTTCACCCCGATGGGTGTTAAGTGGTTGCGCTTTGGTAGGAATGCTCATTCGAATCCAAGAAATATACACCCTAAGTTTGAAGATGTAACTACTTTTCTATTAATTTCGAATTTGTTTCTATGCATAGGCTTGGTTATTCAAGGGTAACCCTATCAGATTCTTAGCGTATTGGAGAAAGTTACCAATTTTTATGTCTATTTACGTGCGGCAAAAATAGCTGCTAAGTTATCAATTTTCGCTGTTGAACATCTCTGCTAACTTTACACTAGTCACCCACTCGAACACTATAAAAATCTTGGGTTGCATCCCATATGTCACATGATGTAGATAACGCAGATTATTTATAAACATCACCATGAAAATTTGCTCGAATACGGGTACACCTCTTCCTCGCGAATGTTATATGTACGCCTATTAGGTACGTTGTTTTATTAGCATACAATGTGCTTTACGAAAAAATATATCGCCTTTGTAATTAGTGACTCTCTTATTTGTTCCTGGGCGTCAGATTTTTACAAGTATGTATAAATAACAGGCTTTCTGGATTTAAAGAGTTTATAGATTTTAAAAGAAATAAGATGATTATTTTGCTTTCGCGTAGATATCGTGCAAACTCATATATTTACAGGATTTTTTTTTGGTTATGCTCAAACATAGCAGTAGGTATGATAACATGCCCTAAATTTGAACAAAAAAAAAATGAAATGCCAATCTGCGTCATTTTTCGGTTTAGAAGCAATTTTAACTTTTGAGATCCGTCTTTTACTAAATACTTCAATCTGAAACGAGACGGATATCTTGCAAGAAGATCTCTTAAATTTGCTCTCTTGATTGAAATAAAAATCCTTTAAGCACACGAAACCTTTTTCGCACCGTCCACAAGGAAGAAATGGCTAGAAAACCTAAGACCGCCTTCACTCAAAGGAGAAATTATTCCATTTGCGAATACAATGAAGTATCTGAAAATTACCCTAGATAAAGCACTGGAATGCGCATCTGGATAAAATTTCCGTAAAAGCGAAACTGTCACTATGAACCTGCAGACGCATTTGTGGAAAAACATGGAGCTTACATCCCAAACAAATGCACTGGCTATATATTGCGGTCATAAGACCAATGATAACATATGGAGCAGAAACTTGGTAGTCTAAGAGCTTACAGAGCTCCGCGAGAATCAAATCATCCACCTTACAGGAACAAGCGTGTCTGGCAATTAGTGCCGCCTTCGACACTACACCCACGACAGCACTTGAGTGTCTTCTAAATATGCCATATGAATTTCCAAAACCTCATCAGCTCGAATCAACTCGAACCAGTACTCCGAAATATCAACCAGTCGAATTAGTAGCAGGCACATCAAAGGATTATATAAAAGACGAGGAGGAGGATGACGTTTTTAATAAACCTATTCATGAGCTAAAAGATGATGTTCAATAGTACTGGAGAGGGAGGCCAGATGGGCTATGTATAGATTGTCACAGGCGGTGATCAATATTTTGCAGGCGATCATTATGGTGTCCAACAAGCTGAAAAATGCTAATGACCGGGACATTGTGTTGGGTCTGCCATTAGATGTTATGCCTAGCAAAACTAACTATTACCATGCCTATGACGTCCTTCTACCAAAGAGGGACGAATAGGCAAAAAACTCGGGAACATCTGAGAACAACAGAATGGTTGGTTCACTGGCGGCTCCAAGATTAATAATGGTACAGGAGCCACTGTATGGAATACAAATTGTATGGTTGAACCTAACTGTTCCCTAGGCAAACATGCAACCTTTTTTCAGGCTGAAGCTAAAGCCACTGATATGACTGCACAGTGGCTCATCGATAGAAACTGGAAAGGTAACTGAATCAAAATGTCCTCGGACATCAAACGGCTTTAAAAGCTCTTTAATCTAGCCATTGTTCATCCAAGGCAGTATGGAACTGACAGAAACTACTCACTACACTAGGTAGAGAAAATAAACTTAAACTGATCTGGATACCTGAACATACAGGATATGAAAGCAACGAAAAAGCTGTGGCTCTTGCGAAGCAGGCGGCCGCAACGTCCTTCATAGGATCAGAACCAGTACTGGGAATAGCTTACAGCACAGCTAAAGAAGCCCTCTCCAGGTGGACAGACCAGCAGTTTGCAGATAAATGGAGAGAGTTACCGGGCCTTACTCACTCAAATATGGCAGTGAACCTGCCATCAGGAGTGAGTGAGAGTTGTTGATGTGTTGAATAACTGTCTTGAGCTTTTAGAATATTTATAATTACTTGGAATACGAATAACTTTCTTAATGCAGTGCTGAATGTTATGTGGAGATTGTACAATGAGAATCAGATAAAATGTGATATACTTCGTGTAAAGTTCAAATCTATCATTTTCTCGATTTTTAGCGTATTATTCTTCTTTTTGTTTTTACTTGTGTATACATAATTTATAACCTTAAAGTGCGTGCTTTGTAATAGGGTCCTGCTGAATCTGTTGAGTTTGTATTAAATAAAGAATATTCGATTTTGAATATCGGTAAAACCTTGTTACTAAAGTTGGGAAAATGCACTAGCAGCAAGTCCCTATTAATAAATAAAATGCATAAGACAAAATAAACAGAAAATGAAAACGTCGTACCTAAGTACCCTATTTTTATTTGCCTCAGTTTAACATGTAGGCACAGCATATTTTGGTCAGAAATATTATAAAGTGAAATTCAGTGTCAGATATCCGGAAAACAAAATTATATAAAAATACTAGAGGCGAAACAGTCCTGAAAAATTTTAATTAGGGAAAACAATGTCAAAAAACGAATGCCTTCGACAAAAAGGAAATGGAGTACAAAGGTAATAGAGAGTCTGAAGCAGAAATTAAAATCAGTGGATATGCGAATATTTCAACGCATAGAGAATATGATTTTGAAAATGAGAGCTTTAAAGGACAAGTGGGGAAAATACGAATCAAGATGTTGACGAAATAAATTAATGAGAAAAACTAAATAAATAAATGAAGCACTAAATAATTCGAACAGTAATAAGCTAATACAAACTGATCTAACACGATTTGAAGAGCAAGTGAAAAAAAAAAGAAAAAACATAATCAAAAACAGTCGATCGCGAAGATGTTGAAAAATATCAAGAAGAAGTAAACAATTTGAAGTGGAATGTTAGCAGAATAAATGTATTACATAACAGCCGTAAGAAATCCATTGCTCTATTAGAAACCGAAAGTAGAGATTTTAATACAAATCTAAAATGCTAGCCACAACATGACAGTCACAATGAAGAGGAAAATAACCTGAATATTATTAACAACGATATGTCAATATCAACCAAGCATATTCGGAAGATCAATCATTTTCTCAGATGGAATACACAACCTCAACCATGAAAAAATTCTAAAAAGATTGACATAAAATGGTGAAGTTCATCGCAGTACATTATTTTATAGCCATATTTGGGAGATTAAACAAGCGCAGTTTTTTCGTTATTATTGTATCAATAATAAAATCTCTTTTGTCCATTGAAAGTATAGAGAAAATGTAAAGTTAAATATTTTATCTTATTTCAGGTATTTAATCTTTCTGAACCAAGAAGGTCTGTAAGAAGCGAGCACAAATATGTAAAGGAAGTAGGATGGACCCCAAATTTAGCACCTCCACTGGAAAGACTCTGCAGTATTTGTAAAGAAATTGATTCATGGCTGTCAAAAGATGCACATAGGATAGCAGTGCTACATTCAAGGTAAATTGTACGCAAAAGATATTTTTTATTACGCATGCATCATAATCAACGATTATCGCACGCTGCAGCGTGCTTAAAATGATGTTTATGATGCGCCTACTCTTTTAAAAGTTGCTATAGAAACATTTGATCATGTCAAATGTGACAGCTTAATATATTCGTCAATATATCCCTTAAGTTTAATATTTAAAACATTTTTGAGATTATGATGCATTCGTAATAAAAAATAGCGTATGCTATACGTGTATAAGAGGCCTTTAAAGCCCTTGCGACTTACAAAACACTCCGCTGCGCGTCGTGTTTTGAAATATGTCGCGCGTGCTTTAAAGGCCCTCTTATACACTTATATCATAATATACTAATATCTTACTAACATGTGACTTTCGTTACCTGTCAAAATTGACATTCTTCAAAATCACTAAAAACGGGCTAATTTTTTAAATATCACAAAATTGTTTTTTTCTTTAAGTTTTATATTAGTATACCATTTAAAACGTTTATTTTTCACTATTTTCTTAATATTCAACTTATTATCGATAACTTGATCACATTATTAAATATTTATATCTAAATAGCGTTACAAATGTCAGTTTTTATAATATAATATAATTCAAATTATTCCTAACACTAGATTGATATCAAAAGACAACAAAATTAAAATTTAATCAAACATCTATGTATAAAATGTTGGACTTTTTACGGAATAAATTACCTTAAAGCTTCAATGATTGTAATCTAGCTTAAAATGCTGAAAATTCTTACGCAATTCTGCATGCCGTTGTCCATTTTACGGTTTTAATTAGAACCCCGAATTTGCATTTTAAAATTAAAAAAAAAATATATTTCAAAAGTCATCAGGACACTACTTAGTCTGCTCGTGCCTGCAGTTGTAAGACATCTTCCTACAATCAAGCAAAACTGTTCCCGTTTCTTAAATAATAGTTATATTTTTTAAGGTCACATAGCATTTGTTATTAATAAAAATGTTGTAATTTGTATTTGCTTGTTTATTATATTGCCCTTGTATTTCTGAGACGGTAAATAATAATGAAAAACGGCTTTTACGTTTGGCAATTTTGCGGTGTAGGCAATATCCACTCAATAGCGAGGCTTTAATCCGAGAATAACAACCGCAGAGAAGCGACAATAGCCGTCGGCACCTTTGAAGTTAAAGTGCCAAGTTCAATTTGTTATATTTGACAGATAACAGGTTTAGTACACTGAGAGAAATGTAATGAAGGAAAAAGAAATGCTATACACCGATAAAACATGTAATTAATTACACGTTTATTATTTACTTTATTAGAAATGTATTATGAATAGTAGTTATCTTTTAGGATTTAACGGTTTAACTCAGAGTTTACTGATTTGTCGCGTTCTAACCTTTTTGAAGTGAATACTTCTTTGATTTCATGGGAGTGATTTTTCAAGGTCGCATCACAACATGGTTTATGTTTTCGTCTCGCATTACGAAATTTTCGTATCGTTGATTGGACGACTAACCCAAACTAACCAAATCTATTAAAATTGTTTATAGCGTATCGTAACCGGCTCAAATAAGTAGAATAAGTTGAGACTAAGTGAAACTAACCCAAAGTTGATTCGACAACTAACCCAAACTTACCAAATCTATTAAAATTGATTATAGCGTATCGGAACCGCTTCAAATGACTAAAATATGTTGAGAAGAAGTGAAACTAACCGAGAGTTGAATCGACGACTAACCCAAACTAACCAAATCTATTAAAATTGATTGTAACGTATCGGAACCGGTTCAAATGATTAAAATAAGTTGAGACAAAATGAAACTAACCGAAAGTTGAATCGACCACAAACCCAAACTAACCAAATCTATTAAAATTGATTATAACGTATCGGAACCGCTTTAAATGATTAAAATAAGTTTAAAATAAGTGAAACTAACTGAAAGATGAATCGACGACTAACCCAAACTAACCAAATTTATTATAATTGATTATAACCTATCGGAATTCAAATTATTAAAATTAGTTGAGACTAAGTGAAACTAACTGAAATTTGAATAAACGACTAACCTAAACTAACCAAATCTATTAAAATTGATTATAACGTATCGGAACTGCTTCATATGACTAAAATAAGTTAAGACTAAGTGAAACTAACGGAAATTTGAATAGACGACTAACCCAAACTAACCAAATCTATTAAAATTGATTATAACGTATCAAAACTGCTTCAAATGACTAAAATAAGTTGAGAATAAGTGAAACTAACCGACAGTTGGTTGGACTACTAACCTAAACTAACCAAATCTTTTAAAATTGATTACAACGTATCGGAACCGGTTAGAGAGACCCATTTACATGTTATTAAGATAAAAATAAAGTTTTTAAAATCATATACAGGGTGTTAAAGAAATTATTTTTTAGAAAAATTGCAGATTTTTCGAACTATTACCGATATATTTACAAATACATATAAAAACAAATCCTCAAATAGTTGCTAAAAGATAATAAAAAAAAACTGAATCAAATTAACAACAACATAATAACAATTATTATCTATAATATACTATCCTATTTAAAAGCGTTTAATTTCATATTCCTAATGAACGTTCATCATATACATATAATATCAATGTTAAAATACCATGTAATTACCTGTTCAAACATTTCTGAAAAAATTTGGTCAAATTTAACTAATGTGATGCAGAATATATCGCACTATAATAGAATTGATGACATACACGTACTGGTCAAACATTTTTTTATTTATCCAAATGATTCGCAGATGATGCTGCCAAAACTAACATATGTCAAAGTATGATAATAAATAAATTAAAAAAAAGTAAAGCTCTCGCTGACATATAAACGTATAATATATTAAATAAACATGGCTACTTTTTCTGCAAGTAAAAAATATATGTCAAAATATGATATTTAAACGTGTCAAAATGTTAAGTTAATATTTTGACATATATCATATTCATTTGAAATAATTTGACATCTAAAACTGTCAAATTTGACAGATGCAGAGATCAAATTTTTTTTGCCTACAATAGAGCATCGAAAACTATAACCTTTTTGTTAAACACTTTTTTCGATATCTGTTATAATAAGGAAAATATTGACGAATTTATTTAACTGTCAGATTTGACAATTGCTGAAATCTATATAATTGTATATTAGTAGGGGATTCAGTTAACACATTTTAAAATAAATATTGCCACATTGTCTTCACGTTTTAGTGACATAACCATATTCTGTCTTTCACGCGACCTGCTATAAATAAAAAAGGAAAAGTGTAGATTTTGCCGTAATTAAAAATCGGAAGTCGATAGAGCAATGACAGCTGTATAAAAAATGTCATATAAATTTGTCGGTATTGTTTATAGTTAAGCTTAAAAAAATTAATGAAGAATTATAAGGCAGCAAAAAGGTTTGAGCTTTTAACGTTTTTCTCGAAATAAATTTGCTAAATTTTCAGTTATTTAGTTACAAAATAAGCATAAAGTATAATAATAATATAATACAACGATGCAGTCTACAAAATTAATCTAGTACATTTTAGCGTCAATATTATTTAACTTATTCTGACATTACTTGTCACAAAAACATCAAAACTAACTATAAACAATACCGACAAATTTATGACATTTTTTATACAGTTGTCATTGCTCTATCGACTTCCGAATTTTAATTACGACAAAATATCTACACTTTTCCTCTTTGATGTGTAAACATCTTACGCGGCGGTATGAGGGTAAGTCTCGGCATGTGGGACGGAAATGTTCATGCGGATAGGGACGGAAATGTGTAAACGACTGTGACATCATAACTATTGTGCAGTAATTTTACGAGGGTTGCTCAAATATTTGTGCATGTCGATATAGGATATGTTTACACATCAGTGTCTCGAGTACTAGCAGACTCGCTCATTTTTTATTTATACCAGGTCGCGTGAAAGACAGAATATGGTTATGTCACTAAAACGTGAAGACAATGTATCAATATTTATGTTTATGCAAATTTAGTCGTCGATTCAACTTTCGTTTAGTTTCACTTATTCTCAACTTATTTTACTCATTTGAAGCGTTTCCGATACGTTATAATCAATTTTAATAGATTTGGTTAGCTTGGGTTAGTTGTCCAATCAACTTTCGGTTAATTTCACTTAGTTTCAACTTATCTTAGTCATTTGAACCGTTTCCGATACGTTATAATCAATTTTGATAGATTTGGTTAGTTTGGGTTAGTAGTCCAATCAACTTTCGGCTAGTTTCACTTAGTCTCGACTTATTTTTGTCATTTGAACCGGTTCCGATACGTTATAATCAATTTTATTAGATTTGGTTAGTTTGGGTTAGTCGTCGATTCAACTTTCGGTTAGTATTCACATAGTCTCAACTTATTTTAATCATTTGAACCGGTTTCGATACGTTATAATCAATTTTAATAGATTTGGTTAGTTTGGGTTAGTCGTCCAATCAACTTTCGGTTAGTTTCACTAAGTCTCAACATATTTTAGTCGTTTGAACCGGTTCCGATACGTTATAATCAATTTTAATAGATTTGGTTAGTTTGGGTTAGCAGTCGATTAAACTTTCAGTTAGTTTCACTTATTCTCAACTTATTTTAGTCATTTGAAGCGGTTCCGATACGTTATAATCAATTTTAATAGATTTTGTTAGTTTGGGTTAGTCTAGTCTAGTTAGACTCTCTCCTGGCCGAAAGGGGGTACGGGGTTCAATTTCAGCCCTCAAGCTATATTGGAACATGTTTAGATAATTAAAGGGGCGTTTCTGACTTTATCCTCGCTAAAGAAGTCACTTCAATAATAATTAACACACTAACAAACCAAAGGAAACTGGCGTTCACGCAAAAACTTGGTCGTCGACGACTGTACTAAACAAATCTCCGACTAAACTAACTGACAAGCACGTGGAGATGACAGTTAACATGTTTACCTCCCACTCTAAATGTTTGGGCGAAATTTATGTTGTCGCTTCTCTGCGGTTGTTATTCTCGGCTTTAGTGCATGTCGTGCGACGTCATCCATGTAGGTCGTGTAATTCAGGAAAATGAGCTTCACGTACTTTCGTCTTGTTTGTGAACTCAAAGGGTGTAGCTTTTAGTAATTTTTGTTATAAGCTTACGTCCTTTGGAAAACCGAAAACATGAACTTTAGGCCCATTTTTATATTTTCCACTACAGTAATCTTGACACATAATTACATTATGTATCAGTTACGACAAAACATACAATCAAACACGAACAAAAACGTATAAACTGTGCTGCACCAATACCCACTCAATGTTGTTTTTTGTACACAAACGGCAGAAGCAACAAGTCTTCCCAAATATATAGTTTTACGTCTTTAAAAATATGCCTAACAATATAAATTGTATACCTAAATATACAAGGAAATATTAGGTAAAAGTTTCACGCACTTAAAACCACATATACAAATGCTCCTAAACTTTTCAAATTCACCACTTAATGAGGCTGGGAAGAAAATTGGCCACTTTGTTCGCCCGACTTAACCCCTCTAGTCTTTTGCTGTGAAGCTATGCTATTTAAAACAAAGTGTATATGAGTGCAGGCCATTTAACAATATTAATCCTTTAGAGATCATCATTCGGAAATGTGTGGCGAATATAAGTCCCGAGTTCATCAGAGATGCGGTACCTACATATTGACCGTCTCAAAAATTATATGAGATTATACAAATTACAGATTTCTAATTAATACAAACGCGCTATGTGTGTTTAAAAAATATAATAATTATTATTATTTAAGAAACGAAAAAATGTTTGCATAATTGTTGGGGGATGGGACGATCCTACGACCGTACGGTACAGGAAAGTGTGCTGTATTTCTAAATTGCTAAATTTCGTTATATATATATTTTTTTTGGTTAGTATACGTTTTCAAATGCATATTTAGTTTGGTGTTCAAATTAAAGTTGCAAAATTTACAATACACAAATAACATAGGAAATTTTCAGCTTTTTAAGTTAGAATACAATCATTGAAATTTAAAATTTTTTTTTTAAATACGTAGATTGGTTTAATTACATTTTAATGTATTCATATTTTGATATTAATTTAGTGCTAAAAAGGAAAATTAAATTATATAGCAGATACTTAACTTTGCATTAAACATGACCGAATCATAAAGCGTTATTGTCGTTTTCTTAAAAGAAACACTTTTTATCAACATTTAGATACAAAAAGTCAGTCATATGATATAAAATTAAAAAAGAAACAACTTTTATTTATCAAACTTTTTGATAGTGCAAAAAATAAGTCCGTTTTTAGCGATTTTAAATAAAAAATCAAGGTTGACGTGTAACGAAGTTCACATGATTTTTTTAAAGCAAAAGTTAAGGTCAATGGAAAAATTGATATTAAATCTTGAATCAAAAAATTTCCAATATGATGCGAACTCTTTGACGGACCCTGTATCTAAATTTCTATTTTCGGTGTATTGCAATTTCATCGCGGCTATCAAGATGAAATATATATAATAAAAGATATTGGTTCCGTAATATATTTTTAAAATATTTTTATTTTTAGGGGTTCAAAGGAAAAATTGGGAGTAGTGGTGGCGGCCTATATGCAGTATTCCAGCATCTGCGGAACGGCAGAGCAAGCTCTAGACAGGTTCTCAATGAGAAAATTCCTGGATGATAATGTAGGACCGTTAAAATTGCCTTCGAATAAGAGGTAAGTTTGTTTGGTTATGATATGATAGGTATTAATAGGTATTAATATCTAAAATATTTCCAAGCATCGTTAACTCGCACAAACACTGACCAATTGAATTTTTTGTTTATTCTATTAATATTATTTACTTTTCAGATACGTAGACTATTTTGCTGGACTATTGTCACACAATATTAGGATCAATGCAGCGCCTTTGTTTTTAACGCACGTCACAGTTTTAGGAGCTCCATCTTTTGAAAATGGTGGATGTAAAGCATTTCTCAAGCTTTATGAAGGACATACTCCGGTCTATACTTCAGGTAACAAAATAAAAATCTATGTTTTATATTTTTCTGTAATTTTACTGTTTTGGTGACGTAGTTAATAATTTAGTAAAATACCTGCCCAATACGTTACATCACCACTAGACAATCACCTGGTATAGAATAAAGTCTTCGGATAGCCCTTGTGTATATGGCATTGCTAAATAATTATGTTTTTTATGATTGGTTTTATTGCAAAATTTGTTTATTATTTTTTTTACTAACACGGTACTCTTCGTGTCCCGTAAGCTCTTTTCAAAATGAAGGTTTTTAATATTTTGTTTTAGATTTTTTAACGAGAATCTATGCTAATAATCGGGTCAAATAACTAAAATAAATTGTACCTAACTGAAACTAACCGAAAGTTCACTGAACGACTATCCAAGCGCACCAAAACGAGCTAAAACGTATCGGAACAGGTTACAAAAATTAAAGTAAGTTAAAACTAACTAAAACGAACCGAAGTTTGGCGACTAACCAAAACCATTAAAATTGATTATAACATATCGGAGCCGGTTCAAATGGCTAAAATAAATTGGAACTAAGTTAATGCAACCGAAAGTTGTTTGAATAACTAACCAAAAGTAACTGAAAGCAACAAAATGAACTAAAACGTATCGGAACAGATTCAAAATATTAACATGAGTTAAACTAACCCCAATCAACCGAATTTTGGTGACTAACCAAAACTAACCAAAAACATTAAAATTGGTTATAACGTATCGGAACCGGTGCAAATGAATAAAATAAATTGAAACTAACTAAAATCAACCAAAAGTTGATTGAACGACTACAACGCTAACCAAATGGAACCAAAAGAACCAAAAAAGGCTACAACGTATCGGAACAGATTAAAAATATTAAAATAAGTTGAAAATAACCCAAATTAACCGAATTTTAGTGACTAACTTAACCAAAAACATTTAAATTAGTTATAACGTATCGAAACCAGTTCAAATGACTAAAATAAATTGGAACTAACTGAAAGTAACCAAAAGTTGATTGAATGACTAACCAAAAGTACCCAAACGCAACTAAAACATCAAAACGGGCTTAAACGTATCGGAGCAGATTAAAAATGATAAAGTAAGTTAACACTAACCCAAATTATCCGAATTTTGGCGACTAACTAAAAATAACCAAAAACACTAAAGTTGGCTGTAATGTATCGAAACCGGCTCAAATGATATATTAAAACTAACTAAAATTTACCGAAAATTGATATAATGATTAACCAAAACTAAGCCTCGACAAGAAATTGTAGTGAATATTTCCCAGATGCAGTGAGAGGAACGGGTTTTTCTTTTCAGCCTGCTGGCTTTATAAATGTTAGAGATTTAATTACAAATCTTAAAAATAGCAAAAGTACTGACTATTTAGGCATTAACACAAACATAATAAAAACAATTAAAAACATAATAGTTTATCCATTGACCAAGCCTATCAATCAGGCAATCTCCAGCAGCGCTGATTCGCTGAAAACCGCAAAAGTGATACCAATTTATAAAAATAAGGGTTCAACTACTGACTTTTCTGACTACCGACCTATCTCTTTGTTATATCTAAAATCTTCGAGTCAATCCTAAAAACACAAATAAATGACTATTTTGAGAGAGATGGGCTGTTTTTTGCAGGACAATATGGTTTTAGGCGTAAAAAGTCCACTACCCTGGCAATAGGCTGCTTGACAGGTCATGTCTGTGATGGTTTTGAGGGCGACCTTGACACGTGATCTTACTAAGGCGTTTGATTGCGTATCGCATTCCATCCTTCTATCTAAGCTAGATTACTACAACTTTGAACCCTCAAGCATTCTTATGCTAAAATTATATCTGTTAGATAGAGGACAATTTGTTGTGTGCGGTGGTGTTTCACAGACAAGGGAGGTCAGGTATGGAGTTCCGCAGGGCTCAGTACTTGGCCCAACAGTTTTTCTCATTTATATAAATGATCTATCTAATCATAACCAAAAAAACCATGTGATACTGTTTGCAGATGATACCACAGTATATGAAAGTTACCATCCTTCATTGATTGATCAGACAGATATACGTGGTACACAGGAAAGCATGGAGACCTGGTTTCTGGCTAATGGGCTATCCTATCTTTAAACAAAGCTAAAACTCAGACCATTAACTTCACATTGCGACATGCTCAGACGGATTCAGATCTCTTAGTCGATTGCTTGGATCAAGTTAAATTTCCAGGGGTTTATCTTGATCATAAGCTGCCATGGGAAAATCACGTAAACCACCTCAATGGCAGGTTATCGAGCTACATCTACCTTATTAGGAGTCTGTCTGGGAGTGTTTCTTTGGGAACGTTGATGTCCGCCTATCATGGTCTGTTTGGGGCAAATATGTCATATGCTGTTCTCTCTTGGGGATATTCTGCTCACGTTTCTAGGGTCTTTGGACTTCAGCGGCGCTGTGGACGAGCCATTCTACAGATGGGCTATAGGGAGGACTGTAGAAATGCCTTTAGGCGTTTAAACATTCTGACGCTTCCTTGCATGCATATATATATATTACAATGTCTGCTCTACATCAGGGACAACCCCCATTTTTCCAGTCCCTTTCTGATGTCCACCAGTATCACACCAGGAATCGTAATAACGTGGTTCCCACCTACCATAGGCTTGCGAGAACCAGGGTTTGCACGGGTTACTACTGTGTACAATTCTTTAATGCTCTCCCTGAGTCGGTCAGGGATCTTAATGCTCAAAACTTTAAGACTACAATTAAGAAGTATTTAATTAAAAAAGAATTCTTTTCATATGACGAATATTTTAAAAATAGTTTTAGTGACCTATCCTAGATACAGAGTTTGTCCCCTACTTACATCCAGTTTCTATCAGGTCTGATGATTCCTCTAATGCATTGTTTTAATATGTGTATTTGTATAATATCTACGTTTCTCTATGCTAGGATTTTAATTTTAAATGTGCTGTATACATGTTTAATATAAATAATGTCAATATTAGTGTATATTGCCTGTATTAATTATTAATTTTTTACTTAGGATTATATTAGTGAGGTATCATGTATTTTTTTTGTATACTTTATATTTCCTTGTGCTGACTTGTACTGTAAAGTATGTTTTTATGAATGAATAAACTAAACTAAACTAAACCAAAAAGGGCTTAAACGTATCCGAACAGATTAAAAATATTAAAATAAGTTGAAACTAACCCAATTTAACTGAATTTTGGCGACTAACTAAAATTAACTAATAACATTTAAATTGGTTATAACGTATCGAAACTGGTTCAAATGACAAAAATAATATGAAACTAACTGAAAGTAACCGAAAGTTGATTGAATGACTAACCAAAAGTAACTAATTGCACCAAAACGGGCTAAAACGCATCGAAAAAGATTAAAAATACTAAAGTGAGTTAAAACTAACCCAAAATAAGTGACTTTTGACGACTAACCAAAACTAACCAAAAACATTAAAATTGATTACAACGTATCGGAACCGCTTCAAATATCTAAAATATATTGGAATTTACTGAAAGTAACCGAAAGTTGATTGAATGACTAACCAAAACTCACCAAATGCACCAAAAAGGGCTGAAACGTATCGTAACTGATTAAATATATTAAAGTAAGTTGAAATTAACCGAATTTTTGCGCCTAACTAAAATTAATCAAAAACATTTAAATTGGGTATAACGTATCGGAGCCAGTTTAAATGACTAAATTAAATTGGAAGTTGATTGAATGACTTACCAAAAGTAACTAAAAGTACAAAAACGGGCTAAAACCGAGGCTAAAACGTATCAGAAAAGATTAAGAATATTGAAGTAAGTTATTACTAACCTAAATTAACCGAATTTTGGCGACTAACCAAAAATAGCCAAAAACACTAAAATTGAATTAAGTATACGTATCGGAATCAGTTCAAATGACTAAAATAAATTAAAACTAATAGAAATTAACCGAAACTTGAGTAAACGACTAACTAACTAACCAAAATATATCGGAACAGATTTAAAATATTAAGGTAGGTTGAAACTAACTTAAATTAACCGAATTTTGACGACTTACTAAAATTAACCAAAAACATTAAAATTGGTTATAACGTATCGGCACCGGTACAAATGACCAAAATAAAATAAAACTAACTGAAAATAACCGAAAGCTGATTAAATGACTAACTAAAATTAATCCAAAGTATAACAAAAGCGCCAAAACGAGCTAAGACGTATCGTAATATAGTGCAAAAATTAAAGTAAGTTAATAGGTCTAACCCAAACAGATTAAATTTGATTATAACGTATCGGAGTCGGTTCAGATGACTAAAATAAATTGGAGCTAACTGAAACTAACTAAAACTAACTAAAATTAACCACAAGCACCAAAACAGGCTAAAACGAATCAGAATAGGTTGAAAATATTACAGTAACGTTATGGCTAATTATATATTGGTAGATTTTCCTATCTACAAGTGGAGGGTAATTTTTTACGTCTTCATATCCGCACCTTTCCTTATTTTTTTTTATAATTATGATAATGTTTAATATTAATGTTAAAAATGCATCTCTTTAATTATTAATTAAATTATAAACACTCGTGTTTGTATTTTTACTTTTTGAGCTCTGCTTTTAAAAACCATTTGAATTACAACACAAATCACATTTTTGCGTTTTTTGATCATTTTCAATGTCCCCCCAGTTGCATCTTTGCGAAGGACTGTAAATTTTTATGAAGTTTTCCTCTACAGATAAAATGAAGCTGTAGATGAGCTGAGTGATATACAATACTCCTATTTTTTATTTTATGATTCCTAATGGAGATATGAGGGTTTTTGTGATAGGATTTGTTTCCTTTAGACAATAACTGGGAATTCGTATTTGAAAGTATCCGAAAAAAAAACCTTTATTCATAGAGAAAAAGCTTTATTACAAAATTTATAAAAAAAAACAGGAAATGCAAGGAAAAAGAGGAAAAATACATTATTCTGAGTCGTGTTTATTGTTGCTCGTTGGCCATTTTAGGAATTGCTCGAAGAATTCTTGATGTTCGTGTGGAATGTGTTTCAGCCCTTTTCTGAGGTCTTCTATTTTTTATCCTTGATAGGTGCTTTCCAGAATATGCATTTACCATTGGCAGTGATGGAGCAGCTGCACTTTTTGACAAGTAAAACTTTGATGCGACTATTTCGTCTACGTATTAACGAGCCAGTATATATCCAGGGTTATCGTATGTCAGATGTCAAATGTCTAGTTATGCGAAAGTTCTATCTGCATGTTTTATTTTCACTTGTGACGATTTATTTGCAAGTTTTCTTAAAATTGGCTGCCACCATCTTTTAAAGTCAATCACATCATCTGTATTTACTATTTGAACCATGAAACGTGGCATTGATTCATTGGCATTTGCTACTAATCTCGTATATTCCGTAGGCGTATAAATGCGACCAAAGAGCCTGATAACTCTTTTAATCAAACCAAGTCAGCATTGAAAAGTCAACAATGCGACTGCAGCGCCGCCAAAATGTTAGAATATTTTCTTTCTCAAAAAGTATTTTCTACACTGGCACTGGTAGAAGAAGTGTGTTTTAGCTGTGCATATGTATTTATATGCTCTGTCTTTCTACGTGGTGGGCAACAGATCGGACCTTACTGATCGGCGAGCCTATGGCGTTGGTCTGTAGGTAAAGCGCTTGTAAAACTCGAGTTTATTGGTTTTCTACAGAAAGTTATATGTTTTCTGCGATTTAAGTCTTTTAAAGGAGGAACGAATGAATTCAAATAACCAGCGTATTATAATATGTGACATAAGATGATGTAATTCATTTCGTTATAATATACGATACGATAGTTTTTAAATATGTTCTCCGACTCTGTTTCGTTTCTATCTATTTTGAAAAACCGATTTTATCTTCTATTTCAGGTGTCTACACTATATCTAGCGGAATATCACAATTCACGGTAAACGTAGCGGGCGAAAGAAAAAACGGTCTTCAACTTCGTGGTGATATACTTATTAAGTGCTACCATCGTGGCTTAGACAACGTTCGAAAAACCATCTTCGCATGTCAATTTCATACTTGCGCAGTGGCCGACCATACTCTCAGTTTTGTACGGCAGGAGTTGGATTTTGCTTCGAATGGTGAGTTAAACAATGTAGTATCAATTAATTAATCATTCATTTATTTTCCGAATTTCATTTATTTGTATACCTATGTCATAGTACATATATTTATTTATAATACCGTGCCCTATGTCTAGTTCTTTCATCAACTATTTTATCGCGAGCTTGTATTGGAACCATAAATATCCAAAATTTATCTGGCCCCCTCTAGATTAATCACTTTTTAAACTGTATAACTATAAACATTGCCCAAATTTCATATATATCTATATAAAACTCTTCAAGATGAAAATATTGGTTTGTAAGTTAGCAAAACATATTGCCCTGTCTTGGCAAAGCGTAAAATACACAAAGTTTTCAACATTTATCTTAACAACTTTAGAATTCCGATCAATGTCGCAATACATGTAGATACTGATTAATGAGTTCGTTGTCACCCATAATATTTTATATTATCCCATTATTGATATTAGACTTATCAGTATTTTCTGGGATAAATGCGCATTTCAGCAGTTTCCATGGGAACATACGCTATCAATTAGTATGTTTACTCATTTGGTAGTTAATTTATTAATTCTGTTCTTCTAATATACTTCTATTCTGAATATTTTAATTGGTATATATAATTAAAATTTATATTTATAATTAAAATGCACCATGACCCCTAGTGACTAGAGTGGCTCGATTTAATATACTATGATCTAATATATACTAATACATACAGGGTATCTTAAATACCGTATGCCACTATTGGTAACTTCGAAACGGTAAGTGCTACGGGGTCGGTTAAATTAGAGAAAAGTTGCCGTTTTTGATACCCATTCAGGATCCGTTTACAGTGTTGTCTAATTCATGTTAGTTTCTAAGATACAGGGTGTTTTATGAAAAATGCCTTAAAATATTCGTCAATTATTGCAAAAACTGTTCATTTTCGAGACACAGTTTAAATTCAAAAGTTGTATATTTTCTTCTGCTCTACAACGTTGTTCCTTAAAATTTCACCTCCGGCGTTTCGTGTTCGGGCCACCACCATCAACTTAATTTTCTTAAATACGAACCTGCATTTTTTATTTCAGATTTTAAGAGCTTCTGGTGTCCCGTGACGTGTCTCACTTATTCGAAAAATTCACATTATTGGCACTTTCCATAAGAACATAATGTGTTAGAGAGAGACAAAAAAGAGAATTTTGGTAGGAATTAAATAAAAATTGGAAAAAGTATTTTTTCGAATAAGTACGATACGTCATTGGTTTTGAGACATTAGAAGCTCTTAAAATTTGAAAAAAAAAACCAGGTCCGTATTTAAGAAAACTAAGTTGATGGTGGTGGCCCGAATACGAAACGCCGTAGGTAAAATGTGAAGACACCATATTGTAGATCGAGAAAAAATATAAAACTTTTGAATTTAAACTGTGTCTCGAAAATGAATAGTTTTTGTAATAATCGACGAAATATTCTTAGGCAATTTTCATAAATCACCCTGTATCTTAGAAACTAACAGGAATTTAACAACACTGTAAACAGATCCTGAATGGGTATCAAAAACGGCAACTTCTCTCTAATTTAACCGACCTCGTAGCAATTACCGTTTCGGAGATGGCAATAGTGGCACACTGAATTTAAGTCAACCTGTATACGATGTTTTTAAACATATTTTTCATAATCATTAAATACATTTAAAAAATCGCATAATAAACGTATGACTGTTTGTAATTCCCTATTGTTAGGCTGTACGAATTTTTGTATACATATCTGTTCCTCCTTTTCGTATTTACATATTTAAACAAAGACAAAAAACATACTGACGTTAATAATTCATCTGACATGAATAATTCATGCAATTATTGCAAGCCAGTGTTGTCAGAGGGGAAAAATAATCTACCAGAGGCGCTGGTTAAATTCCGCTAGATTCCTCCAGATTAATATTTACAGGGTGCTGAAGCAATATTTACAGAAGCGCCTGAAGCGGGACCCAAGGTATGCCCAAAATGAAGAAAAAAAACTTTTTACACATAATATTAAAAATAAAAAAAAACATGTTTTACCACTGGAATCGAACCCGGGCAGCCGCCGCCGTATCGCAGACTGAGCTTCCTTAGTCTGCCTTGAGCTACGGACCAGTTCACAGAAATTCGCTAAACGCTAAAGATATGGTGTTTGTTAACAATGTAATGCGCGCGCAGTGAAGCCCTCTGATACGCTATGGGAAATGTCTACTCATATTCCGTCGTGTTTGGCAATACTGCTGCGAGCTACGTAGGTGGAGATTGGCGAATTTTGTTATGTTTGATTCGGCCGCCGGTGAATACCGTAAATTAACAAAAGTCTAGGTGCACCGAAATGGATTTAGATTGCCAAGCTTCGCGCATATGTATCCTATGATTCCTAAGAATCGTTCACTATTATTCCACTTCGTACATGGCCCCTCGCTCGCATCGCTCGCTCTGGGGCACAACCAGACAAAACTAACCCAAATTTGAAAAAAAGAAACAAACATATGCTTAATAAAGAACATCTCTGGCCACCGACGGGAATCGAATCCGGGCCATCGCATCACAAACACAGCGTCTAACCACTGCACCACCAGGCTCGCTGAGAGCAATCCACCGAAAATCAAAACCCTTTCGGCAAATGTTTGTCTAAACCTGAGCATCCGCGAAGCCTCGCAATCAAAATGCATTTCGGTGTACCCTGGCGCTTCGTAAATTGTGAGATCGGTGAATCCCGAATTGTTTGGTTTGAATACTTTTGATCATTAAGAACTAATATTAAAATTTGTTCTCTCTATAATCGGTAATATTAAAATAAGTAGATTTATGACAATGTAAGTACCTTTATTATTTTACAGTAATTAAAATTATAGTCAAATACAGGACTGTGACGGTTTAATTTTGTGCCTAAAATTTTTAATATATTTAAAATACATACACTGTGGGCAAAATTAAATTGAAACCCACTTCACCTTGTTGTACTTTTTTGTTTTTCAGCTATTTCAATCATATTTGAACACAGTAGATACTCATCAATTCTTAGATGGCTGCTGTTACTCACAAGGAGAACAGTACAGCGCCGGATTTAGGGGTTACTTGATAAAACAATGCAACTGTGAGTGACTTTGATTAAAAAATATATTGTGAGTTCAATCTGACCATTAAACATCGGAACACCAAATAACAATAAAACAATAAAAGAAAAATTGTCGTCATTGCAATAATAAGTGGAACAAAAAAACGAATAAAAACATTTCAAAATATTTATTATTCTCAGTAAGTATTAGTTACTAATTTAATAATGAAAGTAAAGTTATTATATATAAACTTATTGTGAATATGGTCACCTTGATTTCTAACCACGACTTGTAGCCTTCGCCGCCACCGACCTATGGCGTTGTTTACAATCACCTGATGAAATTGTTCGCAGCAGTATAAAATTCTTTGTTTTAATTTTTCCCTATTTCGGATAATAATATCTTCATGAACCATGGCTTTTAAGCGGCCTCAAAAACCGTGCAATCAACTGGGTTTAAATCCGGGCTGTTGGGCGGCCAGCAACCGGGCGCTATAAAATCAGGACAATTCTATTGAAGGTATCGAATGGTCTAGATTCTAGTCTTGTTGAAACTTGTAATCGTTCAAAATCGTTTCCATTTCGGGAAGCATTGTTGCTAAAATGTCGGTTTGGTAAACATCTGAATTAATTTTTACTCCTGAATTCACAAAAATAATGTTAATCTGGCAATCTTTAATGTTATTGCAAGCCTTGCCAGGAACTAAATTTAATGCATGGGGGTGAAAAGTGCAAAATGTGCAATTGATTTTATTTTAGTTTGCAAACCATTTCAATGTCCCGCCATGACCGCAGCCCCAACATATTTTTGTTCAACCGGTTTACGTCTAAAATCGAGTTTTTCGCATTTATTGGCTAAAAAATTAAATTAATCTTCTGCCGTTCGCCCAGATGAAACATCATAAACACGCCTAAATCGCTCTACCACTTTACATATCTAAATACCATTGAGAGTTTGGAGGTACAAGAAATATTTGTCGTTTCATCAATTTCCCAAGCAAAAAAAGGTGTCTACATTTTAAATTTCACTACCTACTGATACTATAATATACAATATGTGACACGCTTTCTATTAGCTAATTTGGAATGGTTTTTGAAGTCCCGTTTAACAAAGTTTCGAATTTTGAATCATATGTGCCCCGAAACTACCAAAGTTCCTTGTCATTCCCGCGATTAATGAAGTCACCCGTTTCATCATGTCCGCGAAAAGCTAATTCTTGCGACGCCAAGTATATAGTTATATCAATAAGGGTTTTCCCAAACCTGATTGTTATGGGTAATTAATGCTTCTTTTTGGGCACTATCGAAAGCAGTTGATATATTCTGCTTGCCGAAAAGTTTTAATTTACAAGACGAAAAGATATGTTTATTGATTTAGAATGTGTTTCAGTTGAACGTGGTAAATTTTTTATGTCAGAAGATCGGATTTTGGACCATTATGAATATTCGGTTTGCACTGAAAACAATAAGGAAGACAAGCAAAAAAGCTTTCTCTGTTTAATTGAGCCGGTTAACCAATCATATTTTTTATACCAACTTACATTATATCCGCGATTTTGATGGGTATCCTGTTCATCATCATCACACATCTATATTACTGATTTCATTTAACAATTCACCTAAG
>MU186797.1:52236-82988 GCA_016904865.1 Pissodes strobi | reverse complement strand
GCCATGAAAAGTATCACTTTTCCTCCATATAAAATAATATACTATTTTCTACTTAGCAAAGCTTTTTATGACTTTGAGGAGTATTTTCAGAGCTAAGAAGATCTAGCGTCTTTTTACTGCGTTTTTTTTATACTGTGTAAGTAAATCTTAATATTAATGTTTAGTTTGTGTATTTTAAAATTTTAGAACTATGTAAATACTGCTTTTATTGATTTCTTGATTGTGTATCCAATCCTTTTGTTTTAACGTGTATAAGTGTTGTATGTATGCAGTTTACCAATAAATTAAATATTCTATTCTATTCTATAATACATTATATTTTTAAACTTTTAATTCCTCTACAATTTTGATAGTAAATCTGTATTTTATTTAAGACATTTAAGTTACCGCCAGTGTGTTGTTTGCTAGCGGAAAATTTGGATTCAAATTCAAATTTATTTCCATAAAGACATACAAAATGCATAGGAATTATACCACATAAAGCCATATTGCTCTCAAAATTACACTTAAAAATTGTGTGAGAAATACTCATTTAGAGAATAGAATGAACACTTCATTAGTTTCGCTTTGGTATGGAATTTAAATTGTGAAGGACTTGGCAAGTTTTTAAGTCACCAGGGAAGATGATTGTAAAGCTTTAGTGCCATAATACCAGGGCCTCTAGCCGCCTGAGTCAGCCTTGCCTTGACTGCGGAATGTAGAGGGCATTATTTCGGGTTTCATAACTATTTATATCACCACACAGGTCGAAAGAACTTTTATTTTTATGAACATAACAGACACTCAGTAGGAGTAGGATGTACAAACTAACCACTGTTAGTATACATTCACTTTTAAAGGTGGGCCTACAGGAACTATTCCAATCCAGACCAAACATATTCCTGATTATTCGCTTTTGAGAGATAAGAACACGCTCAATATGTGTTGTTTCCCCAAGCCAGCAAACCATATGATAAAACAGAATTTACGCATGAGTAATACAATACCCCCAGTGTATCCCTATTAACGAAATTTTTTAAGAGCATAATGGCATAATTCTTAGAGGACAAAGTGCTGCATACCTGATCTATATGGTTTTGCCATGTAAGATGGTCATCCATCTGCACACCCAGGAACTTGACAATCTGACTCTGCACAAGGGTTGCACCATCCCTTTTGACAAGTAAACTTCTGTCATAGTTTACTCGGATAGGAGCAAAAAGAACCATGCTAGTTTTTTGGCAGTTCAAAATTAGTCCATTCCTCTAGCACCACCCAGAGACCTCTCTCACACATGCATTTGCTCTATCGCTTAAGTCGCTGAAGTCATCACCTGCTATGATTGTGGATCAGCAAATGGGGTAATATAGCACTGGTTAAGAAAAAGTGGAAGATCATTGATGAACAAGATGAACAATATGGGACCCAAGACACTGCCTTGGGGAACCCCACAGGCAAGACTTAACCAATCAGAAACTGTGACACCATTTCTACTCCTTATTTTGACACATTGTGTTCTTCCCGATAGATATGTCTCGAGCCATTTATATGCTGGACCTCTTATTCCATAGAAATTAAGTTTATTTAGTAAGATGGAGTGATCAATTGTGTCAAAAGCTTTTGTGATGTCATAAAAGGCTCCAACGGCTTTTAGTTTGCTCTAAAAATTTTCTAATATGTTCAAGTATAAGGAAACAATGGCATCTGCTGCGAACTTTCCAGCTCTAAACCCGAATTGGCAATCATTTAATAGTTTATATTTCTCCAGAAAAGGAACCAGTCTTATTTTAAAAGCCCACTCAAAACATTTTGAGAAAACAGGCAGCAAAGCTATTGGCCTATAGTTATTCAAACAACTAGTTTCCCCTTTTTTATAGACTGGCACAATAACAGCTTTCTTAAGTTCAGAGGGAAAATAGCCAATTTCAAAGGAAAGGTTAATTAGATATGTCAGTGGCTTTATTATTTGTGTTTGAAAGGATTTCAGCAGACTACAGGGTACATCATCATATCCTGATGAACCTTTGTTTGAAACAGAAGTTATTAATTTAGTTATTTCTTCCTCAGTAAATGGTGACAGGAACAATGAATTACATGTCATTTGACCAGGAATGGTAGTGGAATTTTTAGTGTCAATGTTAAGTCTATGATTGGACAGAACCTATGAAGAAATTATTAAAAGCATTGGCAGTTTCCTGATCTCTGTTAATTGTTTTACCATCAAAAACAATACTACCAATTCCAGGATCTTTTTTTGTTTTAGTTAGATTTACATGAGAGCGTATTATTTCCCAAGAGGTTTTGGACATATTCTTAGAGTTCATGAGCCTACTGGAGTTATGGAATTTCTTTGCTTCCTTAATATTATTCCTGTGGCTTTTTAATGCTTGCTTATAAAGAAACATAGCATTATCTTGATTTGATATTTTGGCTTGGTGATAAAGAGTTTTCACCTCTAAGCTTTCCCTGATCAACTCCGGAGTTAGCCAGAATTTGTCTTTTCTTTTTATGTCCTAATTTTTTGTTTGTAAAGTTAGAGGAAAAGCCATGTTAAATAAGCTTAAGAAAGAAGAAAAGAAATTTGTAATATTAATTAGAAGCAGATCATAAACCCACCTTTCCTTGGATAACATAACACAGATTATTTTACCTTCGGTATTTTTACTGCAAATTTCACACTTTTTCTTAGGAGTTTCAGATTGTATGACATTACTGTCCGCCATCTTGTAACCTGTGAAACTTGAAACGGTGTGTCTCATTAGAGAGAAATTCCAGGCCAAAATTCTAGCAGGTTCGGCATATTTAATGAGAAATACTCATACAATCAACCTGCCCATTCCCGGGACAGATCTATTTAAGAGATTAATTATAAATAATGAAAAAAAAAATTCAATAAGCTTCAAATTAGTTTTAGGAGAACCTCTGGCGAAAATAAATTTAGGAGGCGAATTTTTTGAGGATACTGTTTAGATTTCTATTTTAACAATATGACTGAATTGGTTTTTAGTGGGTTGTGTTCCTTGATTTTGCTGATCGTATTTTATTTTAATATGTTACCTTGTTTTATTGTAATATGTTTTAGCAGTGAGCAGTATCTGTGTGTTTTAAAATTATACATCTCTTTGATATCAAGAAATACGGTTTTGAAAAATAGGTTTAACTTGCTTTGCCAATTAGTTATTATTTATAACAATAAAGCTTTTTGATTTGATTGTTTAAGTTTGCAATGGAAGTCATCTGTCAAATAGAAGTTTAATCCTATTATCATATACAATGCTATTATTAAAATGCTCCAAGGCTCAAGCAATTCTAGTTGGTAAGTTTACTTGAATCACATACCTCACCAAAAAATTGAACTCCAGCTACAAACTCCCCAGTGAGCAGCATGACAACGAATATGTAAAAAAATCCCAAAGCGTACGAATATAGGACCACTTCCGCATTGGGAGCGCCATAGTTCTTCATATTTTTCTCTTGAACATTTCCTATTATGGCATCACAAAGCAGGGCCAGGGAAATCATCGTTATACCTTTTGTGTTGAAGTTCGGTTGTAGTTGGGAGTCGGCTAAAAATACAAAACAATTACATTTTTAGGTTAGGGTTCCGATAAAGTGTGCCTACATTTCATGATGTCATGCATTGTTAAGCTATTTTGAAGAGTAAAATCAAAATCTTTGCTAGTGGCACGATATAAGCACATTTTAGATACAGACATATAGACAAACAAATCTGGGCAGCTAAAAGCTACCCACTTAATTTTTACCTATTTTTTTTTTTAGAAAAATGGAAGTAATTGAAATATGATACCTACATGTACAATACACAACACAATAACTGTGTTTGATTAAAATGATATATTTGGATGCACATTTCTACATTTTCTACGAAAACTGGTTCGAAAAAAGAATATTTTCCCTACGACCACATATAAAAATGAGAAAAAAAAAGCACAGCATAGTTTGAACTTGACAGCAAAAGTGCTTTCCAACCCTAGTATTGAAAAGTTCATTTCAACATGTGTGCGATATTACTTAATCGTTTTTATAACAGTCCGAAGAAGACCTTTTTCCTCATTTCCATAGGTGGATGGAGGAAAAACAATATATATTACTCATATGAAAGTATATTTTCAACCTCAGAGGAGTTACAAACTCGGCTCACTTTCAACACTTGCTATGTAATATTTTTACACTTTGTCCCAAACGATTTACTAAAAGCCTTCAAGAAAGGTTACAGGAAAAAAATAGAGGATAGTAAAAAATTGGCTAATGATTTGCATATTGCTAGTGAGTGCTAGTAATAAGGGTAAGGCCATCTGGAAGATTATAAGAAATAACAATCCTATTACAACAACCCCTATAGCCAAAAACATTACTGCCGAATCTTTTAATAATTACTTTTCGAATGTTGCAGTAAACATAATAAATTCCCTACCAAATAGCAATGTCGATCCTCTTGGTTATGTTGATAATATGGCTCCAAATATTAATGAACCATTTACATTCAGGGAGGTATCTTTTGTGGAAATGCGGGAAATAATTAGTAGCATTAAAAACAGTTCGAGCCGTGATCATTTTGAAATGACAACTAAAATCATTAAAAGCATCAAAGAAATAATTATTTACCCCTTGACTAAACTGATAAAGATGTGCTTAGCATCCAGCTCTTTCCCTAACATGCTTAAAATTGCAAAGATACGCCCCGTGTACAAAAAGGGGGATATCGAAGATACTTCTAACTACAGACCAATTTCCATCCTTCTGTTGTTTGGTAGAATTTTTGAGGCAGTTCTAAAGAAACAAATCTGCTCTTACCTAGAAACAAATAATCTTTTTAATCCCAGACAATTTGGTTTTCGATCCAACAAATCAACCACCGCAGCAATCACTCACTTGTTATCTTTCATTCAGGAATGCTTTGAAGGAAAAAAGTACGCTCGGGCCTTATTCTTTGACCTCACTAAGGCATTTGACTGCGTGTCACATGACCTTCTACTTCTTAAACTTAAATCATATGGTTTTGCCGATAGCAGCATAAGACTCATAGAGTCTTACCTTGCTCAGAGGCAGCAGTATGTGTCATTCATTGGGAATATATCTTCTATGACTATAGTCACCCATGGTGTTTCTCAGGGTTCGGTCCTTGGGCCAGTTCTTTTTCTACTGTTTATAAATGACATCGACCATTGCGTGGCAATCTCTATTGCGGAACTAATTCTGTTTGCTGATGACACTACTGCTGTTGGCTACGATGATGACCTGGAAGCACTGAATGATTGGATGGTGGATCTACAGGCCCGTGTACATGAATGGTTCCTGGCCAATAGGCTCTGTATAAATGAAACAAAGACACAAACACTTACAACTGCTGCTGTCCAGAATTCCTCCAGGGTGTCATGTAGTGTTAGCTGGCGATTTTAATATCAATTATAATGATTCTGATTCTGATGTGACTGCCATGGTCGTGAACCTCTTGACTTCTTTCAATCTCTCCATGCATGTTGACTCTTTTACGCGTATTACTGAGCATTCGGCGACCACCATTGATTATGTTTGTTCCAATCTACATAATAATGTAATGTGTGATTCAATTGATGCAGCCATTTCAGACCACAATGCCATCATTGCACGTTTCCCTGTAAATTCACGGACCAGAAAAAAGAAATATACAACTCGTAAACGTATATTCAGCAGTGGCAATTATGCAAAATTTCGCCATGAGTGCAACAGTCTAAATTGGGACCTAATTGTGGGAGAAATGGAGCCTTTATCAGCGTATCATTCTATTCTATGCACCTTGGTAAACAGATGCTTCCCTATTAGAAACATAAAAATAAAATCACATTCCAAATCATGGATAACCAAGGGTATACGTATCTCAGCTGGAAATCTTCGCTGCCTTAATGCCTTGCGGAAGCACTTTTCTGGTAATGTCTTTATCTACGACTACTTTATTCGTTATCGTACAACATACAGGAAATTACTGTCAATGGCTAAAAGGGTGTTTTATTCTTCAAGGATGCAAAAATCAAAAAATAAATCTCGAACATCCTGGAAAATTGTAAATGAGCTATCAGGTCGTGCTAACCTGAGCCCCCAAGAAATCGCGCTAGATCCTAATGATTTGAATAACTTCTACTGCTCAATAGCTGATAATATTACAAAGAACATAATAACCGTTAATGATCCTCTAGACTACCTATCAAATGTGAATATTTCAAACCAATTCTCCTTCTTTCCAACTAATTCAATGGAACTGAGAGAGACCTTCTGCCAAATGAGAAATTTGAATGCTGCCGGATATGATGGACTTTCCTTAAAAATTCTAAAAGAACTCCCGGAATATCCTCTAACCATTTTGGCTGATGCGGTCAACTCTTCCTTCAGAAGAGGAGTTTTTCCATCTTCCCTGAAGTTTGCTAAGATCATTCCCATTCATAAAGGAGGAGTTACCACTGACCCATCAAACTACCGACCAATCTCACTGCTCTCCACCCTGTCAAAGGTAGTTGAGAGCCTGGCAAATAAACGCATCATAGAATTCTTGAATAATAACGATATTCTAAACAAAAATCAGTATGGTTTTCAACAGCAGAAGAGCACAGCTGATGCTGTCTTTCACTTTATGGAGAACCTTCTTACTTCTCTAAATCAGCGTAAGTCCGCCGCAGCGGTATTCTGTGATTTGTCGAAAGCATTCGACTGCGTTAATCACAGAATACTGCTGTTGAAGTTGAGCAGGTATGGCTTTACGGGTATTGGGCTTGATTGGATCAAGTCCTACCTCTCTGAGAGAGTTCAATGCGTTTCTGGGCCCATCACTTTTCCTCATCTACATTAATGATCTTCTAAACCTTGATCTGTTGGGAGTGATTGGGGCATTTGCAGATGATTGCACGGCACTATGGTCACACAATGACCTTGCAACTCTTCAAAGTATGATTGAGATGGACATAAAAAAGATTAAATCTTGGTGTGATGCGAACCAACTATCTCTCAACCTATCAAAAACACATATCGTTAAATTCAGAGACTCCACCATGGAAAACATCTCCATTGACAGTCATCCCCTCAATATTGTTGAAGCATCTAAATTTCTGGGTTTAAACATAGATTATAGGTTGAAATTTGACTCACACTTAAAAGCTTTGAACAAAAAACTGGCCTCAGGTTGTTACAGTATTAGGATCATTGCCAGAGAACTTGGTATAACCGTTGCAAGAACCACCTACTTTGCATTGATTGAGTCGCACTTGAGGTATTGCATCCCATCCTGGGGTTTCTGCTACCAAGGTCTTTTCCAGTCTGCTTTTGTGCTGCAAAAAAGGGCTCTTCGACATATGTGCCAGGTGCATCCTCGGACTCATTGCAGACCACTTTTCCTTGAGAGTGGAATTCTTACCTTGCCAAGCCTTTTTATATTGGAAACAGTGTGTCTTATTCACAAGCATGTCTCACGCTTCCCTAACACCAGAACCTACCAAACAAGACAGGAACATGATCTTCCTTTACCTATCCTCCAATCAACATACATCAAAAATTCAATAAGTTACACAGGTGTGAAGATGTACAATCATTTACCCATGGAAGTTCGTAGTATTGCTGTTTTGAGGTCATTTCGTCTTAGTTGTAGGAACCTCTTTCTTGATAGAGCTTTTTATTCGACCCATGAATTTTTTTTATACAATTTTTAACATAGATGTTGTATAGTGTCATGTCATACCGTAAATTTATCATTTTACCCTTTTGTTCATGTATTGTTTAATTGACCTATTAGTAATTTTTATTGATTTGTATAGACCACTTTTTACCCGTTATTTTTGGGCCTTTAGCTCAAACACTTGTGTTGAAATCTTGTGGGCTAAGGGCGTCAATTTGTTGATTTGGCTCAATATGTTAGTGTAAGAAATAACTATAGGCTTTGTTAATAAGGATTCCATATGAAATGTAATTCTTGAACAATAAAGTATGTTTTCTATCTATCTATCTATCTATCTATCTATCTTACTTTCTGCCTCAGGCCTTTTGATTCTGACTCTGAGCCCCTGTCTGTGAGATTTCTTGGTGTTACTTTGGATCCTAAATTGACATGGGCAGAACACTGTGACAGTGTCATAAAAAAGGTCAACAAGGGGACATATATCCTTAGGAACCTGCAGCGGTGCGTATCGGGGAAAGTCCTGCTAAATGCATAATATGCATATGTCTCTAGCCATCTGACATATGCTCTCCTTTGCTGGGGCCACTCCACACATGCTAAAAGGGTCTTGGCAGTTCAGAGGACATGCATAAGGGTTATTGCACGACTGAGATACAGGCAGTGCTGTAGGCAGGCTTTCACATTGTTAGGTATAATGACACTTCCTTCCTTATACATCTATATCTGCCTGGTTCATGTAAGGAGACACCGGGAGGAATACACCCAAAATCTGGATTTTCATTCCTATAACACCAGGGGCAGAAATCTCCTAACAATTAATCACAGCAGGACTACACAAGCCAGGGATGGGTCTAACCACTATGCATGGGCGTAGACAGGATTTTTTCTCAGGGGGGGCGAGCCGTAGACAAGGCCGCAGTAGTGGCACTTGGAGCGGAAAATGTTGAGGGGCCACGCCCAGTTTTTACACAAAAGTCATGAGTCGAATAAATTCCCCCTCCCTGTCTACGCCCATGCCACTATGGAACTAAATTCTTCAATGCCTTGCCCGATGCAGTTAAATCGCTTGATCAACAAAGATTTGAGAGTAAAGTGAGAATGTTCTTGAAGGGAAATGCTTTTTATGATGAACAAGAATTTTTATTGAGTGCCATGAATATGTAGTACATCTCGAGAAAGCTCCCCCAAATTATTCTTTTTTTTTCTTTTTTTTATTTTATTTTATTTCCTGTTGTGTATTGTATTGTATCATCACTGCTCTTAACTCTATTGTTATACTGACATAGCTATTATCAAATTTTAAATTTTCTTATTGGACGTGCAAAAGTACTTGTATGTATGCCTTATTGTGAATAAAGAATTTGAATTTGAATATTATTCAATTACATGCTTCTTCAAAGTGCTTAAAAACAGAGTGTCTCTTCACTACAACTCAAACGGTTCCCGAATGAATAAAATAAGAATATAATTTCAGGTTCCTTTAGGAGAGCACATATTTAAACAGAAGCTGTTCATTTTTTGTATAGAATGCCCCCATCAAGATGAATGCCATAACCCGAACTAAACAAACACAAGCAATATTAAGATATTAGTTCTTTCAAAAATACCAACCCAAGGTGAACAAAGTTAGCCCGACACACATTAAGAGCGCGGCGAGAAAGTCCAGAGGACCATACCGTTTGCCTTGGATCAGAATTCCTCCCGCCAAAACAGGAATCAGTTTGCAGCACTTGAAGATCACCTGAGTTGGGTAGTTCAGGTAGCCGAGCGATGCATTCGACAGGCCCATGGTGCCCAGGGTGAGAAAGGCCAGTAGGAAATAGGTCCGGATTGGTATTCTATAAAATAAAAACTTTCTTTAATAAATGGAATTCGGGCTTCTTCGATGATACTAATTAACAAACGTAGAAACATTAAAAGGTCTTCTGATTATAGGCTTAAAATGGATTAAATATAGCGCTGTCATTTGTTTTTTGGATTTGTGAAAAAAGTATTTTGGCCGCAATTTTTGTTATTTAGAAGAGGAGTTATTATCTTGGTTTTACAGTTTCCCAACTTTTTATAAATATTTTTGTAAAATTTTTAGCACAAATTTCAGTTCAATACATAAAATAAAAATATATTTTATTTATTCAAATTATTTATTTATTTATTTATTCAAATTAACGGGTTACACCCAATCGGTTACAGAGTTCATAGTCTTTATACAATGAAACTATAACCTAGACTTAATACTAATAGAATTTAAAGCTAATTATGCTACTTATAAAAATAAAAAAAAACAAATATAAAAATTGCATGCATCAAAAAAGTATAAAATGTGGATGATACAATAAACAGTAACTATAGGAGAGATTTTGAAGGGATTTTTTTAAATTGTATAAGGTCGTGTTAAAAAAATCTGTCTTACACATGTTGCAATTCATCATAAGCCTATTGATTTATAACATTATTCTGACCATATAATGTCCTATGCTGATGTAATTCAAAGCACCTATGTACACGTAAAGATCTTGATGGTACCAAAAAATTTAACTTAATCAAAAGGTCAGGACAGTCACATAGCCCATTTACAAGTTTAAATGTAAAAATGACATCAGCAGCATCTCTTCTGGATTTCAGAGAACCTATGTTTAACATCTTTTCCAGTTTATCATAGTCAACATTTTCAACTGGGATATTTAATTTATAGGCAATATACCTTAAAAACTTTCTCTGAACTCCATCAAGCATATTTTGATAAGATCCAAACTAGGATGACCACACAGTGGAGCAGTTCTCCAAATGTGGTCGCACCAATGACACATATAACGTTTTAATAGCCGAAATATTATTAAAATCCCTTGTGTTGCGCTTTATAAATCCTAACATCCTCATAGCCTTGTTCCTGCAAACCTCAATGTGATGATAAAAAGTAAACCCACAGTCAAAAATTATTCCAACATCCCTTATAGTCTGAACTTGCTCAATATAAGTGTTATTAAAATAATATCTATTTGTAGTCTTATTTTTCAACCTAGAAAACTGAATATATTTACATTTTGAGATATTAAGTTGCATTTCATTGGCACAACTCCACTGATAAAACCCATCCAGATCAGCCTGAAGTTTCAAGATGGAATCAGTTTGGTGAATTGGTAAGAAAATTTTAATATCATCAGCATACATAAGAAAACTACAATATTGAAATGAAGACACAACATCATTCATAACAATGCTAAACAAAATGGGGGCAAGATGAGCTCCTTGAGGAGCACCAGAAGTTACATCTACAGGTTTAGAAAAAAAGCACTTAATCCTCACAATTTGCTTTCTTTTAGTTAGGTACGAGCTAAACCATTTCAGTAGTACACCCTGAATACCATATGCACTAATGCTGATGTTGACCTTGTCAAACGCCTTAGCAAAATCGGCATATACTGAATCCATAGCAAAACCTGATTCCAACGTTTCAACAATATTCTCCACATAAACAAATTCAAATTCAAATTCAAATTTCTTTATTCATGTTTATAAAGCACGAAGTTTTTTACACACGTCACATGTTTACTAAAATAAACACCTAATACTAGAAAAACAGAAAATATAAAATCTTACATAATATGCATAAATGGTGATTGTCAAGATAATACAATTTTAAAATGATACATAAACATAAACATATATATAAACATATTCATATTCAGGCCATGTACACAGACAATCACAGCAAAAATATCAAACAAAATATAAAATATTGTGCAGGATCCATACCAAGAACACTGTCAAGGTGCTGGACTAGTAGTCATCATTAAATTCAATATCACTCAATGTCAATATCATGTGCTTGTAAGCTGAAAAATTCCTGCAGTGAATAAAATGACTTCCCCACAAGATACCGCCTTACTGCTGTCCTGAACGCAACCGGGCTCAGGCCTCTGACTTCGGGAGGTAGCCTATTGAAGAGTGCAGGGGCATAGTGCAGGGTAGCGTTAAATGACCTGCGAAGTCGCAAATAATCGATGCTAAGATCATTTCTCCCCCTAGTGAAATAATCATGAGTGCCACTCTGGTGTTGGTAATTCGATGAGCATCTTGCATGCACCAAACAATCCAAGATATACCTCGAAGGAACAGTGAGTATCCCCAGGTCACAATACGCCCCTCTTACATCAGCGCGATATTCCAAACCAGCAAGAACACGCACAGCTCTGCGCTGCAAGGCGAAGACCCTGCTAGCGTGCGCAGAGTGTCCCCAAACCAAGATAGCGTGACAACAGAGTGACTGTACGAAAGCATGGAAAGCCATCACACACACACCGTGCTCCACCGTCCTGATTAGTTGTTTTAATAAGAATATCGATTTTGAGATTTTTCCACAGATGTAGTCTACATGCTTATCAAATCTTAGTCCAGGGTCAATCTGCACACCCAGGAACTTCACCGCAGGCCGGTTATCATGGTTGTGAGGCCTCAGTGAGTAGATCGCAGTCTCCGTCTTCCCTGCATTAAGGCTGAGGCGATTCGCAATGAACCAACTGTTCAGGCTTTCACGACTTTCAATCATCTTCCGATACAGGGTCCCCATATCAGCGCTAGAATTTATGACTGACGTGTCGTCAGCGAACTGAATAAGTTCACCGTCATTCAGAGCCATCGGTAGATCGTTGACATAAATTAAAAAGATAATAGGTCCTAGAACGGAGCCTTGTGGTACCCCATGTTGTGTGGACCTCGCACCTGACATGACTCCCCCATAAGCTGTGACCTGTCTGCGGTCAGTAAGGTAGCTTTGCATAAGAGAAATGCCAGGACCATCAAAACCATAAAACGATAGCTTGCTGAGAAGCACCCAATGAGACATGGTATCAAAAGCCTTCGAGAGGTCGCAAAAGGTGGAACCAACGTACAACCCCCTCTCGAAGCCCTTCAAAACAGATCTACAAAGGGAGTCAACAGCGTGGACAGTGGAGAGTTCTGCCCTGAAGCCAAATTGGTTATTTAAAAATAGTTTGTTTCCCTCAAAGAATGTGCACAACTTATTCTTAAGCAGTCTCTCAAAGACCTTAGCAATTACTGGTATAAGTCAAAAGTCAAAGTCAAAGTATTTATTGATGTTAGTACATAGAAAATGTTTACACACGTCAATAATTGCTAAAGCTAACAGTAAAAATATAACATAGAAGAGAACAAACAAATGAACAATAAATATATAACAAAACACAATAAAAAATAATAAGACCATTAAAAGATCAAGTGTTAAAGTGTTAAAGAAATTCATATTGGTTAAAGTTATACCCATGAAATTCATCCATCGATTAAAATGCTCTTGAGAGGAGCATTTTTTTAATCACAGAAGTAAAGTTTGTTGAAGGAAGGCCTCGGATGACTTGAGGAATTTTATTAAACATTTTAGGTCCATAATAGTTTAGTGCAAATCTAGATCTATTTATTCTGTGATAATTAATTAATATATCTCCCCCGTTTCTAGTTCTGTGTGAATGTACATCACTTAGTTTTGTATACTGGTCAATATTATTTTTAACAAACTTAAGACATTCAAAAATATACATGGAAGGCACAGTTAAAATATTCAGTTGGCTAAATATATCCCTGCAATCAGCTCGATAGGGCAACCTTGCAATAACCCGAATGGCTCTGCGTTGTAAGGCAAAAATTCGGTCAGTTGCTGCCGCGTGTCCCCAAGAAAGCAAAGCATATGAAACATGTGACTGAATCAAAGCATGGAACGTCATAACAAGTACATTTCCCGAAACAATATCCACAAGTTTCTCAGAACATAGATGTTGGAAGAAAGCTTATTTGATAACTTGTCAATATGTGGGTGCCAACCCAACCTATGATCCAAACAAACACCCAAGAATTGAACTGATTCAGGATCATGCCGTACGTCAGCCAGAGTGCTGAGGGTAAAAAGCATAGTCTCGGTTTTTGTCGCATTAAGAGTCAATTTATTGGCAGTAAACCAATCAGAGACCGCCGACCGTGAATCGCCCAGATCCTCCCGCAATCCATCAGCATCCTTTCCAGTTCTCGTTGCAGTGGTGTCATCCGCAAACAAAGTGAAGTCAGTACTGGGCTCAGAAACCACCAGATCATTTATATAAATAATAAACAGCAGTGGGTCCAGCACAGACCCCCGGGGTACTCCGTATTTGATGGGCTGGAGTTCGAACAATATGTTATTATAATCCACAAGCTGGAAACGGTGTGTAAGGTATGAATAGATCAAATTGGCGCTCTGGCGAGAGAAGTTATAATATTCCAGTTTGGATCTGAGTAGGTCAGGCGAGACACAATCAAAGGCCTTAGTCAGGTCGCAAAATAAGGCAGCTGTATACTTGCCAGTGTTGAAAGCGTCAGTTATAATAGAAATAAGTTGATTAATGGCCATCGTTGTAGACCTTCCACCTCTAAAACCGAATTGTTCTTTGTTTAACAAATTACTTTGTTCAAAGTGATTGCAAATTCTAGATTTAAGAGCTTTCTCAAAAATTTTACTCATAAATGGTACTATAGAAATTGGACGATAATTTGTTACCTCATTAAGGTTACCTTTTTTATAAATTGGCACAACTCTAGAAATTTTGAAAACAGAAGGAAAAATTCCCTCTTCAATACAACAGTTAAACAATTTTGTCAGGGGAATTACAATAATATTTCCAATACTTTTAACTATTTTGGTGTTGATACCATAATAGTCCTTACTGTGAGAGTTTTTAAGGGCAAAAATAATATTACGTACTTCATTATAGGTAATATGAGAGAATTCAAAATGCGGTGAATCTATTATGTTTAATTTGTTCAAGTAGTAGTCACTAGAATTGATAGCAGAAGGAAGTTGGGTTATTAAAGTTGAAGCAATACTAGCAAAAAAAACAAATTGAAAGTATCTGGAGTTAAAGAACTAATACTATATTTCCTCTTTTTTTCACATCTAAGCTTGTTCACAACTTGCCAAGACGCTTGAGCAGGATTGGCTGAGTTTTTGATAAAATCATCATGCGCAATGACCTTGGCCTCACGGACACTTGCACGATACCGTCGGCGATAGCTCTTAATGTCTTCCTTATAAGTTGATTAGAACTTGTGCGAACATAGACTGATTGCATCAGAGTTAGGGTATCTCTCATACTCTTTAACTCATTATTAGAGAAATTAACGCTTACATCACCGTTACGACGCCCGCGAATCACCTTCTTAGGGAACGCAACTGCAATACAATGTTTCACAACACTTACAAAGACTTCAGCCTTTCTTTCAGCAACAATTGGCTGTGACAAAAAATTCCAATCAACGTCTACAATTAGTTTGTGAAGCCTGTTTAACCCATGCTGGGTAATAGGTTGGCGTACAACTGAAATAATACGTTGCTCTATCATATCAGCATCAAATTCAATAGCCACTCCAAAATGGTCAGACAATACCCAGTCAAAGGTAAAAGAAGAATAATCATTCTCAGCAAGGTTGGTTAATATGTTATCAAGACAGGCATTATAAGAGCAATAGGTCGATAGTTGTTTATGTCGGACATATTTCCTTTTTTATGAATAGGAATAATTTTTGCTAATTTAAGACAATTGGGGAAGACACCCTCGAGTATACATTTATTAATGATCTTTGTTAGAGGAATTATAATTATATTTTTTATGCCCATGAGTAGCTTTCTGCTCATACCGTAGATATCCCGACTTTCCTTTCTTTTTAGTCCTTCAATAGCACTTCTCACCTCGTTGTAGGATATCTGGCCAAAGGAAAAGCCAGTCCCACAGGGGACCCTCATCCTTCTCACAAAGTCCTCAGCCGACACACTCGGCAGTGGCAGGCCGCCGACTATGTTGTCCGCAACATCTGCGAAAAAGTCATTAAATTCATTAGCATCTATGTTCGCGCCCTCAGAAGAGCGACCAACACAACCTCGCGAAGAGTTGATGACCTGCCAGGCTGCCCCTACCCTATTCCCAGCACTCTTTATAAAATTTGAATTTGCCGTTACTTTGGCCTTATTTATTTCATTACGATACTCTCTGCGGTAACTTATGTAGCTATCATGCATCAGAGGAGACCGAGTCATACAATATATTTCATGCAATAAATTAAGTGTTTCTCTCATTCCCTTTAGCTCCTCCGTAAACCACGAGACCTTGCCTCGATCCCTTAATACCCTTTTAACAACAGGAAATGCTTTGTTTAATGCATTATTTATTTTATCCACAAAGATGTTACAAACTAATTCTGCAGAGGCCTCGTGATTCAAGAAGGTCCAGTCTGCTGCTTCCATAATCTGAAAGAACAGAAATTGTCCTCTATGAGTAAGAGGGCGATACAATGTTGGATGCGGTTTTACTGCATCACGGGCATCAGTCGATGGCAGCGACACGGCCACATCCACTGCCCTATGGTCCGAGAGTAAAGGATCAAAAACGCCCACAATAGAACTCAACATGTCACTAAAATTTGTAAATATGTTATTTATACAGTGATTTTTCCCTAGTATTAATAAATATTCTCTGTTCAAAGCCATATGTACTTATTAGGTCTATAAAATTATTTCTTAGGTCATAGTTCCTCTCAAAATGTATATTAAAGTCACCATTTATAATGCAGTGTTTGTTGCTACCACTAAGAGTTACTAACAACTGTTCAAAGATGACATTGACAAGTAGATTAGATGAAATCGATCTGCCATCCAAAAATCCATGCTGTTGGGTAACTATGATATTCCTAAAACTTGTGAGTCATAAATTCAGATACAAAAGACTCAAAACTTTTGGTATCAGTGACATTAAGGATATGGGTCTATAATTCTCCACATGTTCCTTACTCCCACAATTTTTAAATATTGGAACCACATAGGATACTTTCCATGTTTGTGGGAAACAACCTTCACATAGCGATTTGTTAAATAAAATCCATAGTGGTCGTGACAATGCAAAGGCACACCCTCTCAGAAAAGTACCCGGTATATTATCGGGACCAGGTCCCTTTGAAATGTCCAATGAAGATAGTTTCTCAAATATTTCTGAGATGCCAATACTGAACTCATAGGCATTAAGATTAAATCCAAAGTCATTAGAGATACCCGCTACTGAATCTTTGAGATCTTCATAAACACTTGCAAAATAATTAGCAAAGGCTTCCACAATGTGATTTCCATCCTCAAACCCTTCATTATTATACATTATAACAGGAGGTATATCATTAGTGTTATTTTTATAGTGAATGTAGTTCCAAAACATTTTTATGTCAGTTTTTAGATTTACTTGAATATTATTAATGTATGTATCATAATCCTTCTTAGCTTTGTCTTTACATAATGAGCGTAGATTAGTAAAAATTAAGTAGTTAGCAGAACTATTTGACAACTTAAATTTCTTATGTGCAGCTTTTGGGTAAATTTAAAATTCTGTCAAAATATTTTCTATTAATTTTAAATGAAGCTAGTAGGTATTCAATTATTGTATTTACCCAAGAATAATAAACTAGAGAGGATGGCTACATCGGTGGGATATTTTCACTGAGACCTGCTCTGTCGTGAGGTTGGCGCGAAAAGCTTAACATACATATGGCAAAGACTTACGGGCAAGATTATTTTTCTTGTTTAGAATTTATAAAAATGTGTGCAAACTCAAAATTTTAAATGAATAATAACATTAAACTATTTCTTACAAAATTAGTGTTTTTACAAGTAAGTACGTAACATATGATTCGTCTTATCTATGTTGGTTGGGGTTTCGTCTTATAGTAGTAAAAACGTATCAATCTAAAGATTAATCATAAATTAAAATCTAAAATACGCAACGGAAGATAAAATAGAACAATATAATAAAATAATGAAACAATGAACAATTACAGAGCCATCCAGGATCAAAAATTCAGATTCAAAAATTTGAAAATTACATTACTACTTAATAAAAAAACAAAGAAAACCAACAGAAGTCACAAAATTACATATAGGTATACACATAAAAGGTCTTGTTTAAAATGGGCAATTCAAAAACTCCTTAAGACTATAAAAACAGTGTTCAAGCAATAAACTTTGTATTTCTTAAATCTTGTTTTATTTTTATGGCCTTTAAGTCTTGAGGTAAGGACCCTTATTATGGCATTAAATACAACTTTATAGTATGTTATTTAGTATATTCATTAGCAACTTAAAATAGGTATCAAACCATGAAAGCAATGTTTAGAACATTCATATTTGATTGATTAATGAGTACCTATATACCTATGAAAAATATGATTTTACACTTAGCCTCAGCTCTAATTGAGCATGATATTTAAGTTAACTGCAATAGAATATATATAAAAATACAATTTTATTAGTTACTGGCAGCCACAGCCAAAAATCAGTAAGTACTTACCTGCGTTTGTGGATACCCCTAATTTTGGTTTCAACGAGCCCAAAAACAGTATAATACCCAAATTGCACCAATGTAAGGTACCATCCATAGGGTTTAAAATCTTTGATGGTAAAAATCAGTTCCTGCATGTAGCCGTACAGCAAATAGAAGATAAATACCGCCACACTGCATAGCACAAATTGGGTAGTTTGACTGAAATCCGTAATATCAAGGCACAAAATGCTAATCCTGGGTTTCTCCGGTTGAGGGTCTATAACCAGCAACTTCTTCGATGCCATTTTGTTTGTTAATAAGGAACTAATTTGGCTTGTTAAGCGACTTTTTCAAGCAAGTCATCGCTCCTTCCGACACGTTGACATATTTAAAATTTTTATTTTTATTACTCACATGGCTTTCCGTCAAATTTGACAATCAGCTGATTGTTGAGCTACCATTGTTGCCAACCTTATAATTTGTTGCAAAGTTAGGTGAGTTCGATTGATGATTCCTTCATGTTTTAGGCCGATGCTATGAAGATTTTTGCCTAAATAGGTGGGATTTACGAAGTTAAGTGTTTATAAGATATATGGCGAATAAATTGAGAACGACCCAACAAAAATTCGATTTCTTCGGATGTTCAACCAGTAGAAAAAAATGAAGGTCAAATTATGGGCGGGTTCAACGCCATCTGGACAGCTGAACGTAAACAAAAAAATAGCAATGGCGGTCGTGTATCGGCAGTGATCTTTGCGGGACGGTTCGCCGTATAAAATCGCGATAAAAATAAAAATTATGGTAATTTTGGTTCGGTGAGAATTACTTAAAAAAACATAGCGAAAAAGTGTTTATTATGTATTGTACCGTCGATAAGAGCCACTGTAGTGCTACTTCCAGCACGAATGCCAAGTCGAAGGATGGTAAGTTTTTTTGTTTTCTTTTTCCAAATTGTTGCAAAAGGAGTAGGAAACAACACAGTTTATATATTTATATGCCAGCTTCAGATAACGTTGTACCGTGGAATAAATACGTTTAATTAATCAACGATTTACCGGTTCGCTATTGATAAGAATCAACTTTCCTATTGTTTTCAAAAACACAAAACAACATTCAGATTACAGTTTATGATTCCTTTATTTACTTTTTTGCCTGCTTTATTTTGGCAATTCTATGTGCTTTAGGCCTATTTAAATATAAGAATTTGTACTTTTATTGTGTCATAGTCAGTTACTAAAAAAGCCTTCTATTTCTATATTTAAACTACTTACATACTTATTTAGGCAAATTTTTTATGTCATGCTATTTAATCTATCAGGAAATACTGCTGTTCTGCTTTATTACCCGCAATTGTGGTAGATTATATAGTTTATAGCTGGATTAATTCATTTTTATTTGTAATAGATTAGGTCCTATAATATACTGTAGTAGGTAGGTACCTACTTAATAGATTTTAAAAACTCTTGTCTGCTGATAAGGAAGATGTTACAATTGAAGGAGAAGTTGTGTCAATAGCATCAGTTAGCTCAAAGAAAGTTGTTAATAATAATATATCCCACCAAATGAATATTTTATGGATTGCATAGGTGGAAGTTCTAGAAATTATCTACTTAAGTAGCTACAATTATGTTGATATTTTAGGATTCTCCCAATTGTTTGGTGTGGTATACAACTCAAATAAACACAAGGGACTCCAAATTGCATATTAATCTCTCAATTAATTTGTAACTAATTACCTCACTAATTATACTGACTAAAATAACAACAACAGTAATAATACTCATGTAAATAAACAAAAATAGAAGATAAAAGTGCTCAAGGATGTAATTATTGAAATTTTAATTAGATTAAAACTGAGCTTAAAACATATGCAAAAACAACATTAAAAAATTGATTTTCTTTTGTACAATTAATATGCAACACTAGAATTATAATTATCTAATACTTATGTCTTAGTAATATGCTTTACAACAGGGTACAAAAAGCTGTAATTAGTGCAATGAGAATTTTGAATTGAAAAGTTAGTTTAGAAAGAGGCTTTGTGCATGCAATGGGAAGCCAATTCAAAAAAAAAATAAATATAAATATATTTATTCCTTCCAAGCTACCTACATTGCAAACTGATATTTTTTCTTTTAAATAGATAAACAATGACAAGTTCACTTATAAAATAATTAAATACTTCAATTTTAAATATTAGTTTTCGAGTGAATATTATTCCCTTTGTGCCATCAGTTTTAATGTTAAGGTGCTTAGGGGTAGGACTGTCTTGTGTGTGTTGTTTCTGCTCCAAGTAGTGATGATAATGTGTAAAGTGGAGGCATATTGCCATTGGAAACCTCTTTTTAAATACTTTAATATTCTTACCATTGAGGTAAATATTAAATAAACGTACCAACTTAATATACATATATATTTTTTGTCAAATAGAAAATTTGGTATGTTTTGATTATTCTAACTATTCTTACGACCAAGACAAACTGGCCCGGCCTGGTGAAAATTATAAATGTTAATTTTGAGTATTTTTTACAATATTAAAAGGCCATATCCAAGGAACGGACAACAGGAGCCAGAGAAGTGACATTTTTATTTAAATTCATGTTAAAAAGGGCAATATTATTATAAAATAAATATTTTCACAGTGTGTTTATTACAATTGTGTCTATGGATTAGTTAAAACATTTGGATAAGTGCTTAATTACTCATTTCACGGAATGGACATGTTGTGATTACTGAAGTTATCAGGAAAAGAAATGTGAATGTACCTACTAAATTTAACTAAAGTAAATAAATGTATAATCAATCATCATGTATCATTCAAATCATCATCAAAAAAATATTGTTTACGTTTGGTGACTGATGATTCGGAAGATTTTTTTTTATGTTAGAGTAACCAACATAGGCAATATCGTCAAGTTCAGAAAATAATTTTTGCATCCAGATCTTATAAGGAATTTTAACTGGAAATTATTTTGTCGTTTATTAATAACCAAACCAACATAATATATTTTCTGATTTTTTGTCACATATCCGTGCAACAACATAATTATTAATTTTTAGAGCATTAGAACACACAAAAACGACTGATTTTGTGGTTTTAAGTTTTCTAAACTAATATCTTCTTCAGATTCTGAAGAGGACTCAGAACTACTGGAAGTGTACAGGGTGGCCCGTTTATTATGGGATGACATCTTATCTCAAAATCTACGGGGTGTACCAAGGGGTGTACCAAAAAAAATTTAATAGAAAAATTGTTTGGATTTACTTAAACTTTTAAAATATTATATTTTTATATATACAGGGTGCTCGTATTTTCGTGGACAAGCATCAACCTTGTATAATATCCTATACCTAACAGTTTTTGACATATTTTGAATTTCATGCAAAAAATTATGTTTGCAGGTCTAAAAATAACTATCAATTTTTCCTATTTAAATCCTTTATTATTTACTTAATTGGAGTTGGTTTCCTTGTAGAAGAGGATCTACTTTAGTGGTCTGTGTTGACATTTTTATTATAAATAAATACAGGGTGATCAAAAATTAACATTTAAAATTTAAATGAAAAAATCGTAATTTTTTTCAAGTGGAAACCCCTATTTTTATAATTTTATCTTATTTAGCATTAAAAATAAGGGTGACTTTGTATAAGGTTGTATATTCGAAAAACTTGTAGTTTTTGAAATATTGGCAATTTAACATTTTTCTATTCTAAAAATGCTATACTGCTTTTTAAGTTTTTTTTGCCACGCGTCGCCGTCATGGCCAACCGAGTGGCCAACTAACAACAAGACTTAAAAGCCGTACTTATAACATTTTTACAATAGAAAAATGTTAAGTTGCTAATATTTCAAAAACTACAAGTTTTTGGACTAAACAACCTTATACAAAGTCACCCTTATTTTTAGTGCTAAAATTATAAAAATAGGGGTTTTTCATTTGAAAAAAATGACAACGATTTTTCATTTTAATTTTGAATATTAGTTTTTGATCACCCTGTATTTATTTATTATAAAAATGCCAACATAGACTACTAAAGTAGTTCCCCTTCTACAAGGAAATCGACTCCAATTAAATACTTCTTTTTCTTCTTCTTCTTCAGCCTTCATTTGCCCACTCCTGGACGTACGCCTCTTTCATCCGTTTCAATGATTTTCTGTCCTGATGTGCTGTTTTCCCCGCAATCCGTTTGACATCGTCCAGCCACTTCTTCTGGGGTCTACCTACGCTGCGTTTGGTCTGTCTTGGTCGCCAGTGTATTACCCGCGCTGTCCAACTGTCATGGTTCTGTCTGGCCACATGTCCCACCCACTGCCATTTGTTTTCCGAGATACGCTTCATGATGTCCACCACGGCACTGTGCCGTGATGTCCACGACTTTAGTTCTTCTTCGGTGGCATACTTCTGCGTTATACCACGCGTCTGGTATTCTTCCCTCACTTAGGCATTTCTTGAGAAGTACCTGCAGTGTTCTCTCCACAATGCTTCCACCCATTTTCAGAAATTCGCAGGTAATTTCATCCTCCCCTGGACTATTTCTGTTCTTCATTTGTTTTAGTGTTGTACGTATCTCTTGCTTCGTTATATCAGGGATGTCTTCTGACCCAACGTTGCAGATAATATTTGGTGCTGCTGTTTGAAGCTTTTGTATTAGTTGCGGTGGAAGTATAGAGATGAGTGTAGAATGCCTGGATATGGTCAACAATACCCTTGTTGTCTGATATTAACTTACCCTGTTGGTCTTTTATTTTGATCATTCTGTGTTTTCCCGTGGACATTTTCGATTTTAGAACTCCTATATTTGCGTTTGTCTCTAAAGCATTTTCGATTAGTTTAGTGTTGTGGCTTCAAATGTCTTTCCTCACTTTTTTACTAATCATCTTGTTTAGTTCTTGGTATTCTGGTGTATTTCTGTTGGTGTTTCTAATTAAATACTAAAGGATTTCAATAGGAGAAATTGATAGTTATATTTAAATCTGCAAACGTCATTTTTGACATAAAATTCAAAATATGTCAAAAATGGTTAGACTTAGCTATATAAAATATATCGCTGCTTCTCGAGAATAGCGACACTTTCCAAAAAACGAGTTTTTTCAGGAGACGCATTTATAATTTTTATAAAGACTTGATCTTTGATATCTCAATAATACATTTAAGTCTTCTTATAACAATTTCAGTTATATTTAGGTAAATCAATTAACTCTCATTTGCAATACATAGAGTAATATACTTTTTTTAATAAATATTGATTTATTATTTTGTAAATATAATATTAACCAAATATGTCATTATTCCTAAAAGAAAATCATGCGTAAATGACTTTAAATTTGGATAAAGCGCATTATAATTTTTAAATAAAATGAAATATGCATATAATATTTTATTTATTTTAATATGTAATAGTACAGATTTAAAAATACATTAACATTACATTTGAACTAAAGGGTTTTAAAAGTTACGCATACAGGAACTGAAAACTGGCGTAGAAACTATAACTAATTACAACAGGTTGAACAGGTACGAACATCGTATAAAAATGTCAAAATGCAACATTACAAACTATTATAAAAAGAGGGTTGTAAAATTTGGGAATTGTATTTTTTTTAGCCAAATTTATCAAGCCGCTTTTCTTTGTGTCGGAAACTAGAGTAAAATATTCTCCCAATACACAATAATAATTTGAAACATCTCCCCGTGGACATGGCAACGCACCTTGCAGGTCATAGACTGCAACTATTTATTTTTATCATTCTTGTCATTCTCCTTTTCCTGTCGAGACAAAAGTTTTTCAGACCGATGGGTATCGTAACCAGACTAAAGTTGCAGCTTGGTTTCATCATTAGCATTGAAGAAGACCGTGCTATACTCACACTGGTCCTTCTTAAGCTGGAAAAACGCCAGACTAAACTCAGAAATAAATAGAGGATAGCTTCCATTTTCCCGATGTCTTGTGGTGCCAGCTCTACAGTAATGACTCTCAATTCTCGGAATATCGTTAATGTGCTGCCGTATTACATCTTTAATGTGATGATCCAGCATTTCATGGTTTCCAAATTTTCCACGAAAGCCTAAAGAAAGAATGCCATTTGACGATTCTTTTGTTTTGGAAAGTACCATTCTGGTGGAGCGGTCTGTTATACCTAAAGTCGATCGAAAACATACTTTGCAGATGCGATTTTTTTTGGTTGATTGCATAGAAGTAGGCATTTTTACTTCTACGACTACTATAAATATTCGATATAGGAGTACTTTGGTTGATTCGCCGCGATATTTCATGACAGGAATTCTAGAGTCCCCCATCCTACGACTAAATATTATTTTAAATTTGTTTGGTAAAAGTCTATACTTAATAAATGAATTACCATTTTAATATATAATTATGCCTATAGGTAACATAAAGCAATTTTGAAACCCCTTAAGAGCAGTGGCACATTTCAAAATGCGACGAAATAGATTTCGGTTATTGCAGGAACAATGACCACATTAACAAAATAAAACTGTCACAGAATAAATTATCCTCTTCTTAGCATAACATATTATCTGGAATAACGACACAATTCGAAATCTAATATCAAATTTGCATAAGGTTTTTCAAGAAAAGTGACATATTTTGTATAAGGTCGCTATTGAATTTATATTTAAGGGTTAAATTATTTACGTATATGAAGAATAGTGTCACATTGCGAATCATGACGTTGTTTTATTGTAATGGAAAACAATATGATGCTTACCTTAGCAAGAAAACTGGCACAAAACACTTTATGTCAATATTCACGATAAAACTCTAATGATTTTCCGTACCTTCTTTAAATGTGTCGTTATTCTTACAAAAGACATGCGCACACGTTTAAAGTTTTGTCACGACTGAAGCATGGGACGTTGTTCGCGACAAAATGCCATATAAATCGGTATTAAAGAATAACGACATTAGCGTCATCTCTGGGAAAAACCTTGATATAGTTGCAAATGACCTTATTCCTGTTAAACTAGATGCTTTTTGGGAGTGATCTGTCATTTAAACTAAAATATGCTATTTTTTGGATAGTGTCACTATTCTCGAGAAGCAGCGATATCTAGAATTAGACGAGGAATTCAAAAAAGTCTTAATATACAGGGTATTCTATTTAAAATAAGGAAGTTGATACTTGTTCACGAAAATACCTACGAACACCCTGTATATATAAAAATATGATATTTTAAAAGTGTAAGTAAATCGAAACAACTTTTATGTTAAACTTTTTTTGGTACACCCCGTAGATTTTGAGATAAGGTATCATCCCATAATAAACAGGCCACCCTATGTACACCTCAGACATAGTTAACTGTCTTCTATTATGTGACATATCTAATTATTTCCAAATTGTAAAATATTTTTAAACATATATTATGAAAAAAAGGATATTGCGTATTTGCTTGCTTATAACAAAAAGAATGCCAATTTCAAAATGTTGTTAATACTGGTCTGATTTGCAAGTATAGAAGCTTAAACATCTTTCCTGCAGTTCTGAAGGATTGCATCTGGACCAACGTAATTAGTGGATTTGAGTTGTTCCTTTAAATGGTATAATTTTAATATAGTGTAGTGGATAAGCGTTGCAATGTCGAAAAAGTCTTCATTTATTTTTGAAATATCTATTCCTTTACAATTTCCTTGCAAAGCTTCATAAAGTCTCCCAACACTGCTTATATCTTTATTGTGACTAACAAGAGATTCTGCGATTCGCTTTACGCACCCTCCAACACCATCATGTGCACCTTTTTCCTGCCCGCTTGCACTGTCATTCCAATATAACGTTAAACCCTGCTGCCAAATACCAAACTGGTAATCCGGACATGGTTGTTCTGTATTAAGATTAGGAACAATATCTTTCACACCTTCCATAATCGGATTCAAGTGAGCTCAAATTGATACAGGATCGTGTTAAAGACTTTGTGCTACGGTGTAGTAGCACACATGACCACCCGCAACCTAATTTGCGGCTTGAATCACCCAAAATGTGCTGATTGCACTTGTCTTTTTCATATTCTGTTTAATTTATGTTACCCCTCTGTGTTGATGCATCACAATGTTACAACATCTCATTGCTATTTTTGACCCTCAGCTACGGCCTGATTGTGTCGGTACAGTATAAAGCAACTTAAGTAGAGTGTATATTTTCTAAAATTATCAGCCATATCGTCTATAAACGTCGGGCGATGAACTAGTGTGGGTACCCCTTTTTTTCAAAGGAATGTTCGACACAAATGTTTCTATTTAAGATGGCTAAAGTATACCTAGGGAGCTTCTGTGGGACAGAATTCCTTCTGTGAGGTAGAATTTCACGCTGACCTAGCTAATCCCGCCGTCAGTTAGCCGTACCGAGGCCTGTTTTTGGTCAGGGTGACGCAACCACATGGAGAGACACGTACTTCCAGGGAGCAGGGAGCGCCAGTGTCTACAAATCGATCAGAATCAAATAAAATCGATTTTAATAAGTGCCTTAATTACCATATATTGCTTACCGGTATATATCATTTTAATTAATGAATATATAATCAAATGATTGTAGGCCATTTGCCTAAATTACCGTATATTCCTTACTGGTATATATCATTTTAATTAATCAACATATTATTATAATCAAATGATTGTAGGTCATTTGCCTAAATTACCGAGTATTGCTTACCGGTATATATCATTTTAATTAATGTATAATCAAATGCGATGCATTCGTTGATCTAGCTATCTTGTTTATCGAGCTTACCTTTAAAGGAGATACTTAATTTTATCTTTAGTTAGTTAAAGAATTCATTTGGCTAGTGCCCGAATAGCTGATTGAGTTAATTTTTACTGTATTTGGCTGTAAAGCTCATAGCAGTAATTTATTTCACATAAATGCTAATTTAATTTGTCGCTCTGATATCAGAATCGACTATGAGCTTACTTCGTTTACCTATAGACAATTAACGGCTGTATATGTACATATTTACCTCACTGGTTATTTTATTAATTTGGCATTATTGAGGACCGTTTATTGGTCTACTGATATTGTCGCTGTCACGGGATTGATTTAAGTTAAGTTTGGTTAATATTCGTTTCATTTATACCTATATATATTTACTGGTTATTACCTATACAATAAGATTTGGGCAATATAGTTTAACAAGTAGTGTCTTATGTTGCTTTGATTTATTATTCTTATAATATTCTTGAAGAGAACCTTCTTATTAGTTTAAGAGCGTAACCATAACTTCACATCAGCCGAAGAGACATGCGCACCTTAGTAATCGGGTACAGTGTAAATTTATGAAGTTTTTAACCAATAGACATTGACCATAGACCATTGTTTATAAATGAAGTGCCTCTTTATCTTCTCACCTGATGTAGATCGATCCCGAATCTGAGCTACATAACCTGCACACTATCCAAGGATATCCTGCACACCATCCAAAGCGTGGCGTCACGTCATACTGGTCGTGGCAATATTATTGACTTTATGATTAAGGTGAGAGTGAAAAAGGGCATGTTCTTAACAATAAATAAATAAATGAATACATTAAATAAACAAATAATAAACCAAATCATCTCCCTGTCATTTTTTAAGTATTATTTGAGATAAGGTCGTTCGGGGAGCATCGCTGATAAACGACCAAGGACCAAAGGGTTAGTTTACTCTATTTTAATTGGGAACCACTGTAACAGGTTATCAAAGTGCACACTGTCAAATGTCTTTAACAAGTCCGCTCGCTTAGCGACTGTTTGTTTTTGTCGTTTAAATAATCTAATTTTTGAACTAAAACTTAACAAACAGCTCTTAGTATCTACCTTGTCTCTCTTAAAACCATCGAAACTATTTATGTGCTTTTAACTGCGTGCAATGTATACTTAATATTTCGTTGTATGTTTAGGTATACAATTTATATTGTTAGGCGTATTTTTAAAAACGTAAATGCATATATTTTGGAGTTAAACACCTGTTGCTTTTGTGCTGATCGGCCGATTTGTTTACAGCACAGTTTATACGCTTTTGTTCGTGTTTAATTGTATGTTTTTCTGTCGGTTTCGGCGAGTTTTGTCTAACTGATACTTAATGTATTATGCCTCAAAAGTGTTGTATTCCTAGCTGTAATGGAAACCATAGAAATGGGCCTAAGCTTCGTGTTTTCGTTTTTCCAAAGAACGTAAGTTACGACAAAAACAACAGAAGGACCATAGGTATACTTTAGCCATCTTAAATAGAAACATTCGTGTCGAACATACCTTTGAAAAAAAAGGTCCCCACACTTGTTCATCACACGACGTTTATATACGATATGGCTGATAATTTTAGAAAATATACACTCACTTAATTTACTTTATACTGACACAATCAGGCCGTAGTTAGATCTGAGGGTCAAAAATAGCAATGATAAATTCCGATACGGAAAACGGCCTGCTCGCTTTGAGTGTTCAGGCGAGAAGGGCTATCAATTCTCTCCAAAAGGAATATATACCGCATCAGTCAAGTACAAACGGATGTACCTATCGAGCAGGTTGGAACACCGGAAGTAAGGTCGCGAGAAGTAAGGTAGCGAGAGTATCGATCACACAATTCGACCTGTAAAAGGAGAAAACCGCACTACTGTAATTAATAACATTTACAACGTTACTACTTTAGGTGGAGGAGCCGAGTTCACGCACGTGTGTGCTGTGAAACTCGGGTTTGGGTAGGATATAACGTTGCAAGTTAGGACCTTACGCACATGTGTGCTTGCAAGGAAATGGCTTACGTGAGCGACAAAGTTTGTCGAACTGAGGGGTTCACTTGAATATTTATATAATAAATTTTGCTGATCGTTGCCCGTTTAAGGTTTATAATCGCTTGCGTTGTTTATAATTTGTCTTGAATGTTTACGTAGTATTTTCCAAGTTCAAGTTCAAACTTAGGACAGTTTGATATTTACTTAGTAGATGGTGCATTTTAGTAGTTCACAATATGTTTACGAGTTTTCAAGTATTATATTTTGAAAATGTTTTATTTTTTTATACTAAAAATATGAAATTGGACTGTGGGATTTATGCGAGTCGTACGCCAGGATGCATCTGACGTAGCTCTTGCAGTTTATCATGCTTTTATCGACGCATAGCCGATCCTCCCCACTTCACTAATAAATATATTTCGCACCTGCTAAACTGTAATAGGTAATACCTTGGATATTGGATTAAACACAACCTACATTATATAGGGCTGATGTCGGAAATGAGTAGCAAGCAATCCTACTTACTTAAATAAATAAAATGCCCCCCAAGCACGGACTACTTTAGCTTGTCCTGTCCCTTTCCCTTCGATTTAGTCCCCCAAACTTTTCCCCCTCGTGTTAACCGAACCGAACTGTACCCGGGGCCTAGCCCGGAGGACACAGGGTGACAGTAAATGGATTCGTTTGGCTACAGGAGCTATCCGATGATTATTGCGTGTAATTTCACTTTTAGGGGGGCATATATTTTAATATTAAGTAGAGATATTTTTGGGTGAACATTTTTACATGTATCCAATATAGATTCATAATCTATGAAGTTAAATATGAAAGGAACTCATTAATACGTATTGTTGTATTAAACAACATGACCCAAAACTATGTCGATATTTCTAATTAATGGGGATGGTAATGGCCTTCTGTGTAAGAGTAATCGGAGGTAATGCAGGGTCATCGAAAGGGGTAAAATCTGAACTGTTGTCTGGTCAGTTGTATTTTCTTTTGCAGTATTGCAGTCAGTTTTTAACTTCCGGATGGTACTTACTGATCAACATTTTATGATAAATAATGTAACAAAACTAAAACTAGTGCATAATTCAATTGCTTGCATTGTTGCCAGACTACTACGATAGTAGCGAATGCCTGTATATAAAGAATGTATCTCAAACATTACAATTTCCCCAATATTGTAGCATATTTCCATAAGGTGTTCTTTCCTCTTTTTATAATGTGGCATTTCGTAATTTACTTACTTAATTATCTAATACTTTCCTTATACAGCCGGCAACAGCGCACCATCTGAACGATGTAACAGAAAAAATAAGCAAAACAAACGATTAGTTTGCAACTTTGCCTATAATGGCTGCAGTAATTAGTGTTATATTCTTGCATTTTTCTGAAATCGGAACTATTTGTGTGCTTTTAAGTGCATGAAACTTGTACCTAATACTTCGTTATATATTTAGGTATACAATTTATATTGCTACCTCTGTATAAAAGGCATTATCATTTGTAAAGAGGCCTCTTGTACGGTTTCTGGCGTAGATTCTGATCAAGTGCAGGGAAAGTTGGCCAGTTCCGGGACCACCTCCACATGTGGAACAACAATTTTTGACCCTCAGTAGCGTAACACAATTTTTGTTGTCCACTATTTTAGCCTATGTAAAAGTAACGTAACCCATCGATTTCAATGACGTGCCCATTTTTTTGCCGAAATAGAAATCGGCTATATTTTTTATATTGTTACGGCTAACCTAACAACCATCCGAACGTTTTTGTGCTACCCTATACAACTAGCCGCCGTGCCCCTCGCTTCTTTGTCTGTATGAGGCAGGGCGCCCACTGAATCGGCACAGATCGGCCAGCACGGCCGGTATAAGTTGCTATCTACGTTATTAAACGAGGCAGCGCCCATTTAATCGGAACAGCGCGGAACGGCATCTCGTTTAATAACGTATGCCGGCAGTGCTGACCGTGCCGGGCCGGTCTGTGCCGATTCTGTGGGCGTCCTGCTTGAGTCATCACCCGGCCGGCTGCGAACAGGATCGCTGGAATTATCTC
>MU186797.1:26415-46285 GCA_016904865.1 Pissodes strobi | reverse complement strand
TTCTATAGGGTAGCACAAAAACGTTCGGATGGTTGTTAGTCGTGACAATAAGCTATCGTTTGGGTTAGAAGGGCAATACTCCACCAATGGCCGCACGAGGGCACAATACAACAATCTTATGGCTGTTAGAGTCTGAAAATCATAAGTTAGACGCTTTACAAAGCCCAGCATTTGCAGTGCCTTGTTAGTTACATTCGTGACATGCGGAACAAAAGTAAGACCAGCATCAAAGGTGACACCAAGGCCACGAACAAGTGATGCAGAACGAAGAGCGGATCCGCGGAGCGTATAATTGAACATGATGGGATTTTTCGTCCTATAAAAACGCATAACCTGGCACTTCTCCACATTAAGATGCATAAGATTTTTATCACACCAAAGTACGAGGGAATTAAGACGTTCCTGAAGCAACAGTGCATCCACCTGCGACCCAATTCTGCTGAAAATCTTAAGGTCATCTGCAAATAACAGGCAACAATGAGGACCAATATAGTGGGTAATATCATTAATGAAAATGTTAAAGAATAAAGGTCCCAGGTGAGATCCCTGAGAGACACCAGAGGTAACCAAGATTTCATGAGAAAGATAGTTATTAACTCTAACAATTTGCTTCCTGTCCGTCAGATAAGAATTTATCCAGCATAGCAAAGTCCCTCGAACCCCCATAGAAAACAGCTTAGCAACCAGCAACCCTTGATTGACCCTGTCGAACGCCTTTGAGAAGTCAGTGTAGATCGAGTCAACCTGATAACCCTCTTTCAAGGCATTCGACAAGAAGTCTGAATACTGAAGCAAATTAACCTCAGTTGAACGACCAGACATAAATCCGTACTGGTTTTCCACAATGTCCATCCCAAGCTGAGAAGTCAGAAATTCAGTGATCAAGCTCTCGAAAAGCTTTGGGATTGTACTTAATATTGATATAGGCCGATAGCTAGTAACTTCGGACCTATTGCCAGACTTATAAATAGAAGTAACAAGACTTAGTCTCCAAGGCTCAGGAAACAAACCACTCCGGAGGGACGCACTAAATATGTGGAAGAGCGGCCTACCAAGACAAAAGAACAATTCTTAAGCAAGATAGCGGGGACACCATCAGGCCCAGGGCCCCTGCTAGTATGCAAATTTTGTAGAGCAGTGTATACCGAGGAAATAGACAAAGACAAGGAGTCAATCACTTTGTTGTTAAAGATGGAGCCCCGACAGTCATAGTCATGACACATCTCGTCGGAATATACCGTAGAGAAATAATCGGCAAACATGTTAGCGCACTCAAAGCCATCAGTACTCAGGCTGTGATTAAACCGAACAGAACCTGGAACGCCCTTATCCTGCCGTTTAGAGTTAACAAGGGTCCAAAAGGCCTTAATGTTGTGTTGAAGAGAAATTTCGGTAGAATATATGAATGTATTATATGAGACTTTAGACTGTCTTTTACACTCAGTTCTTAGTCTAAAAAAAAATAGCCTAATCGGCAGGGCTAAGTGTCTCCCTGAACTTCTTGTGAGCGGCTTTTTTTTGTAGAATTGCTTCCTTCAATTCCTGGGAAAACCACCTGGGAAATCTTTTCTATTAGTATCTCTTTAGTGGGACAAACCTACTGAATACGTCATAAACCACTTCATAAAAGTTATTCAGCATTATGTCCAAGGACACACCCAGGAGTAGGGCATCCCAAGGCACATGACCAGGGTATTCGTTCAAACCAGGAAAATCAGCGGACATGAATTCATAATAATAACCATCCGCCTGGGATTCAGGCGAATAGCGAGTCGGAGCACCCCGAATGATAACTGTTAAGGGAGGATGGTGATAATCTATCGGAAGGAGTGACTCGTCAGCCTCCCTCACGATCACATCAGCATCCCTGGAAAACACCAGATCTAACATTTTATTATTCGCATTCAAGATATTGTTAATTTGAAATAAATTATGAAAAGAACACATTGAAGAAATAGACACAGTAGGCATCGTTCTCCAAGGCAGTCGAACCAGCATTCGCCCACACAACTGAGCCCCATATAGTCAAGTAACATTAGGCATGTTAAAATCACCCAACAAGTAGTATTCAGCTTCAGGATATAGGTTAGAAACAGCATCAACAGAGTCAGTAAACGTGTTATAAACTTCCAGCGCTGAACGAGGAGGAATGTATACAGCCCCAATCACTATTTGATATTTCGAACTTCCCACACACACAAATAGTTGTTCGATGTCAGTTTGAGAATTAATCAACTCACTGTGCAAATGCCTCCCAACCAGTATAGCTATTCCACCACCTCTACTGAAGACACTGGTTTGAGCAGATCGATCCTTTCTATAAATGTTATAATCCTCCAACCCAAACTCCGCACTACCAACAGATGCAATAAGCCAAGTTTCCGTAAACACTAAAATATCAGGTGAGTATAAAGCAACATTCAATCGGAGGACATCCAGCTTGGTCCTCAATCCGCGAACATTCTGATAGTAGACTATATATTTCTGGTTGGATGAGGACTGCTTATCGGCGAGGGCATTTAGTTTTTTTTTACTACAGATAATAGGGTTACCTTGAACATACTTCATAAACAGGTCGTTTTCTCCCCCTTCCTTTCTTCTCTGAAGCTCTTCCCTCACCCTAGTTTCCTCAGCACGCTGTTTTGGTGTCATATCAGTGCTGACATAAACTCTACGACCCTTTAGTTTGATTTTGTTGGCCAAAACCTGACGAACAAGCTGCTGGCATGGTAGAGCAACTTTAACTGATCTTGAACCGTTTTTATTCTTTCTACCAACACGCACAGCACTGGATATAGTGGTCACAGCACCAGTTAGTTCATTGACCAGATTCCCAGCCACAAGCAAGTCATTATCTCCCTCCGGGATGTTAAAGAACATGATATTATTCAAGCGTAGTTGCCTTTCTTGTAGCTCAGCAATTACAACATCAGATGCTGTGCCAGATATAGGGTCCGAGGAATGCACCAAATGAGGAGAGCTAACCGCAGACTTCAGCTTGGCGACTTCGGTTTTTAGCTCATCAACTGCTTTACTAAGCTTTGGAACACACATGAATCCCTCGGTGCACTCATCACAGTAGAACTTAAGAATTCTCCTACCCTTGAGCACGACAACCTTTATTTCCGAGGCATTCGGCCCCGAGCAGGTTTTTTGTATGAATGCTTCTTTTACAGCTATCGCACTCGGTCATCAACGCCTGGTCGCGATTTTACTAAACATACTTAACGCCAGCACAAGACACGCCCACCGTAATACGTCAGCTTTAAAAATCTCAGATATACTCGGCGCCAGCACATCGCACTAAATATACTGCGCTCCAGCACATGAATGAAGTAAAATGTAAATATTCTTTGTGTTTCGAAAATAGGTGAAAAATGCTATAATATACCTGACGAAAACGCGATTTTACAAAATTAACTTCACGCTAGCACAAGACACGTCCATCCTAATACGTCAGTCTTAGTCTTTTTCACCTATTTTCGAAATGCAATTTTTTTTACATTTTCTCTTCATGTAATGCTCTTCACTCGCTTCGCTGGCTGCGGGACGTAACCAACAAAAACTAACCCAAGCTAACCCAATGCATGTCAAAAAACGAACTAACCCAAAAAAATAAATACACAAAAACACGCATTCTCACTTGAGCCAAACTTCTATACATCTGCTTCCACCAAGCCCTTTGCTGGAGCGCAGTATATTTAGTGCGATGTGCTGGCGCCGAGTATAACGGAGATTTTTAAAGCTGACTTATTACGGTGGGCGTGTCTTGTGCTGGCGTTAAGTATATTTAGTAAAATCGCCGCCTGGTCAGCCTCCAAAACGTTGCACTTCAAGCACATGGCCATGCTGAGGTTAGAAATGTTTTGATGTAGAGTAAACTTGTAATACACAACCAAATGCTAAACCAGCAATACACGGCAAACTATATGCAATTTACAGGGCAATGCACAAGGTTAAGTACAGTTAATTACATGAAATTAATTAAAAAAGAAAGAGACCCAAACAATGTAAACAAACAAACAAAGTTAGGTTAGGGGGGAATTTGTACTATTTATTAAAAAATAAATAACGAAGTAGTGGAAAGTGGGCTTAATAGGGGTCCTAAAGGTTAAACTGAAAGCATAGTACGATTAAAAAGCAGCAGTGGTAGGCATGGCTAAAAAGAGGCGTTAGAGTTAAAAAGAAGTGTCGCACGAATTGCCTTTTTAGGGCATTTTGAAACGAATAATTCAAATATTATATTATTTATTTACAAAAGAAAGAAGAAGTGGTGGAAGGTGGGTTTGAAGGCAGACCTAAAAGTTTAATTAGAAATTACGTGTCATATGTATTTTCAGGACTTTTGAAGTTGAGGCTAAGTACTATACTATTGAGTGGTATCGTACTATTGATTAGGAAAATAACGGAGTAGTTTTTGTGTTCTGAGGAAATGCCTTTTTACGGACATCCCCTGGGAGGGGGATAGTATACCAACTAAAAACTCAGCAGCGTTCCTACCTGTGCTTTAACCCCCTAGGGGTCTCTACTGCAGGGGAGGGAGCAGTTCCAGGATTGGCTCCTATTAAGCCTTTTGATATATACTCTACTACTTTTAGCAGTAGTAACTCCGATGAGTGTTCCTTCCTGAATTCGTATTGGAAACAGTGGATCGTGTCGAGTTCGTTGGATCGTTGAGTCTTCTCACTCTCTCAGCCACCTTGCTCACATCCGAGAGGAGACTGATGGACCTGGACTTTTCTGAATAGATCTTATCCTTAGGTATTATACGATCACCTCAGCCTCCTTCCATCTGCCAGGAAAATTCTCATCATCATGAATAATATCTCATCAACAATTTAATCGTACTATTAATTTAAGAAAATAATAACTTCCATGGATGGGAAATGAGACAAAATATGACGAGGATTAGGAAACTGACATTGAATCTATTGGCAGCTTTTTTTATTATTTATAAAACGAATATGATCGAATCTTGCCATACCTGTAAAATCACGTTCTTCGATCCAAATGACGATTTCGTACTCTTGACAGCAACAGCAAAAAAAAACGAAAACTAAATCCCCTTCGTACAAAATATGTTCAGTCATATTTTCATAACTTTTACGTATGTCAGCCGAGACAGCAGACGTAATACAAATAAGATTGAATCATGGCTGGAGCGCGTCTTTTAATTAAAAGACAATATTTGCCGGCAGACATGCTTTATTAAATGTAGATTCCATCCAAATTTGGTCTACACGATGTAAAGTCGGCGCCATTTGCCCTACACCAACTCCAATTTGAATTGGAAATTCATAGTGCCAGGCTGTTGCCGACACTGGTTTGGGTTAAATTAATCTTAGATTAGAAAGTGAAACTAGTTTGGGTTTCTAATGAGACCGTAAATTTAGGGATAAGAAAAATTTTGTTTTCAAAAAATGTTGTTAAAGATTGATGAGTTAAGAACGTTTTAATTATTGGGCGCAAATAATAAACAATCAGATACTTACTTCAGCGGGCCTTTCCTCTGGAATATTAATTAAGGGTTAATTAAATAAAACAGGTAAATAGACAAACAAAGGATCAGTTTATTACTAATAAATGAAATATCACAGCTGATGAGAAAGAATAAAGATGAGAAAATGACCAGTAATTCCAGCAGATTAATTTTATGGTAATATCTATATTTTATCGAGAAATCGTAGACTTTAGGGACTTGGTGAAATAAATCACACGCTTAATCTAAACAAACTCCGAAATATTCTATTGTAATTAATGACGAACGGTTTAAGCCTTAATTAAAAAAAAACAACGTCAGTGAAATATGATGAAGTCCAGCGACACTGCAAATAACTTCTCGTTATAGGTAAGTTCATACAGCTCGAGTAATCACTTAATTACAGAGTAATTCACTGACGTCGAATCATGATTCGTTACAGGGCCGTATTACTAACTAACTATGTCTATCTGGGTATCAGCTAAGATACGTTGGTAACCGCCGCAAAAACAATATTAAAAAAAAAACTAGTTAGAGCTGGCGTTATTGTAGCGACCAATCAATTACAGACCTTAACGTATGTCAACTTAAGTATAAGTAATCCCTGGTCAAGTTATAGGCAGGACAAGGATGATGAACCGTTTGTTTGAATATAAAAATATCAAAGGCCACAATAAAAATTAAAAATAACGCAAAGTCTACTAGGCCGTATCAACAATAGTAGTTATATGATCCACGGGTATTCAACGTAAGCCAGAAATCGTGAAAAACTGAGAATAAGAATAAAACTTGTTCGACCTACAACGTTATTGCGTTAGTCAATTAAAAGTTCAAAATTTAATCCAAAATCTGGTTTGTTCTAGATCAAACGGATTTAACTAAATTTTAGAATATACTAATATAATTGTTGCCTTAATTAAGGAGAAAAAAGTAAAAAAAAAAGTTAATCTTTGTTCGAAAGCAAAGGCAAAAAAAATTATAATTAGAGTTTGTAAGTTAATTACGCAATTGTGCAATATATATACATACGAATATTGAAATCGCTTACTTGGCCGATGAGTAGCCCCTGAGGCAGCAGAAAAGAGCTGCTCACGGTAGAAGGAAGACTTCCTTGACAGGCGAAGGACTGCAAGACTATAGGTAGTACCGCTAGACAGGCGTAGCCAAAAAACACCCTGTCGCTAACGATGCTCCTCGATAGCAATGAACTCGACGGTAGCGATGGAGCCAACGGTAGGAATATACCCAGCGGTGGGAAGACCCAACGGGAGGAATAGCCCCAACGGTAGGAGTACCCCAACGCTAGGACCCTGTGAAACAACACATTGAATTTTAATTGACGAACATTATAACTCGGTAATCAAAATCAACCATCAAGGAAAAAGAGAAATCAGAATTAGAAAAAAATAATAATTTATCTGTGTAGGGGTAGCCAGATAGCTTTACACTTGGGCGAAAGGGCCTCTCGCTAAAACAGCATTCAAATCCCACAAAGGGCAATTTTAGACACCAACACTTAAGAGAAGATAAGACACAAATATAGACTGAAACTATTGAAAATGACCCGGTTAGAAAATTCATTTAAAGGTAAAATCAAAAATTGATTCCAACCGGTGTCCAAAATATCTGCTTGGCTCACAAAGGTCGACGTAGAGAGTGACGCCAGGAGAGCGAAATCTCGAAAAGCAGGGTATTCCCACTTCGAAAATCTCGCTCCACCAATGAATGCATGGCACGACAAGACACATGTTCCTCTTAATAATTCATCCAAGGGAATTAGACGATGGAAACCTGGGATTTCGATGTAAAGGCATCTACAAAAAAGAACCTACTCAGAGTAGCTAAAAGGGCATTGTCATTAAGCCACTTCAACTAATAGAATTTCTTAATTATTCCGAGGCGATTAAGTAACTGCGCACGATGCCTAACTCGACAACCACCAAAAACAGTATGTACTACGAAAGCCGGAAACACTAAAAGGCCACCGACTTTACTTTCGGGGTCCTCACGCGCCAAATTCAATTTATTCGAAATCGAACTTTGTTTAGCAACGCAAATTTTATTTCAATTGTCTCGATCAAGATATCGTCGAAGCGAACCGGCCAGAATCTACGAGGGTTTTTCGCTAGTAAGTACCAATGCGCTCGAAGCCATATGAATGGTGACGAATTCTAAGATTATTTACGCTTCGATATACGATAGCCAAAACGGCCCGTGACAACGTTCTAACCTGCAATCTAATTTCCTAGCTAGAACTGAGGTTCACCGTGTATATGCACGTGTGAATAAAGTAGTAAAGCTAAATCTATGATAAGGTTGTCAAAGTTCGAAGTAAAATAATTTGAAAGTAGAGTTCGTCAAGTGTAAACTCTCAGGGGAACTAAGCCCAACAAATCTGCGATAAGACGCTTAAATATTCACCTGAATTAAGCCGAAACTAACCATAAATCATAAAACAACACCACTCTTTATTATAAAACAGGGACCAAAATTTATAAGCAATTCAAAGTATACCTCAACCGAAAAGTTATGCATACGCCAGTAATCGGGTACAATGTAATTGTTTTAATTCTTTGACGAAGAGACACTGCTATTATTTTCACCAAAGTGTCTTCTTTATCATATCTTCTCACATGGCGTGATTTTAATATGAGCTACAAACCTGCATGTCATCCAAGGCGTGGCTTCACGAAATAGATCGTGAGAATATTAAAGCGACATTTTTTGTGTTTTGTTATGTATATAAAAATTAACATAATATACTAAAATCTTTAGTAGTAAATCAGTTAAGTGGTGGATTAATATGATTTTTTTAGCGTTTGGTTAACCTTGCAAAATGCCAAAGGAGGAACTGGGGGTTGCACTAAAATTGCTTCGAAACTTGCTATCAATGTAACAGGACTGGTGTTGAGAATTGCTAATATTTTAACAGTTATTAAGAAGAAAACTAGACAATTGTCTCTAAAACTTATATTTAATCTCGATTTTAACTCACTACTTCGTTTTTTTAATCGATAGTACAATAGTACAGTGCTGGTAACAACGTCAAAATGGTGAGAGCAGATTGATTAAGGGAAGTGACGGCCTCTCCATTCCGAGTTGCCACGGGATCTCATCGTCCTCCTTCAGGCTGGAAAACCCCAAAGTACAAAGTCTGGAGCTGATCACTGAAGGGTGACCCAACAAACCACATTCTCACCCCTGTCAGACTAGGTACCACCAAAGGAATAAGTTTGAGGCCGATGCTTCCAGTGGAAGCAGCCCTAGCTGGTAGATGCATACGGCTACTCGCATCGTCCGGTGAAGGACCACCCCACCCGAACTAGGAAGTGCACTTACCGAACAACCTTGACGTCATGTGGTTCAAGTTCACCGCCAAGGGATTAACTAAGTGCATGTGTTGTCTCTATCGCCCTCCGAGCGATAGAGCCTACAAAAGCTTTTTTACAACATTAGCTAGCACTTTTGATTCAATACAGGTCCCCAATTCAGAAGTAATCGTTCTGGGAGATTTCAATGCCCACAACACATCACAACATAATCGACAACGAAGGTAGAGAAGCTAAGGCATTTGCCATCAGCTGCGGACTTACCCAACTTGTAGGCGAACCAAGTCGGATCTCAGAGAGGGACATATTTGCCGCCCTCCTGGATCTCCTTCTAATCACAAATCCTGACCAGTACACAATTACAGTTGGTCCGCCACTAGGTACTTCCGGCCACAAACTTATTACAACGGTTTGCGACCTGCCACTCGTACAGAAGGATCCACCATCGCCTCGTAAAATCTGGATCTGGCATTACAGTTCTGCAAACAGGGAGGATCTAAAATAGTTCTACCTAGATTTTCCTTTACTCGATGTCTGCTTTGCCACTGACAACTCGTCGGTCTGTTGCGAAGAGATTACGCAAGTAATCATCTAAACCCATTAACACCCACGAAATTTTTTGATAGATATTTTTATTTTGATTCAATGATATCATTTATAATCTCAAATTGAACAAAAAATAAAATGTAACTCATATGCGGAAATTGATAAGTGATAATATATAGGATGAGGACAATGGGAGGAAACACTATAAAAAATAATTTTGTGACAATCTTTATTATTGACAGAAAACATAATAATAATTAGGAATGATATTTTTTAAAACAGTCTCGCTGTATACACAATGTTACTCTACACTTTTCGCAGCGCCATCTTACTTTCTTATGGCACTGCGTACATCTTAGTTGCGCAGACATTTTTTCTGGGTAATGTCCATCTTGCACTTTCCTAACAGTGACGGGTACATGACCATGTGGACGACTCCTGAATTGCGATTTCTCCTTTCCGACGAGATAATGTTGAACTATATTCCTCTGAAATTCCAGCAGGCCCATTGGTTCTACCGAACAGCTGGTACAGAATAATAAATGTTTGCTGGACATCGCTTTTTGATCCTTCGATGTCGGTTTTTCCTATCATTGAGAAGCAGAATTCGCCAATCGTCGGATTGTCTCACCTGTCAATAGAGAACGTGAGCTGCCACCAGTCCATAAAACGCACACACTTTCACGTTTTGTACTCTGCTGCACACTACTGATGAGTCACACTTACACTCCACTGAAATAAAACCGCAATTTGAGTCAAAATGAGCCCCAAATTTGCACAAGAATCTAGGGGCTGCACCATAACTCTGAAGCAGAGTAATGTGGGTTGCCTAAATTCACTTTTCGCATGGCCCTCCGCTCGCTTCGCTCGCTACGGGGGCTCAAGAAAAGGGAACTAATCAGGTGCTAACCCAAACTAACCCAAGACATACCCAAAATCAAGAAAAAAAACTGTTTAGAAATATAACCTTAAAAAAAATAAAAAAAAGCCAACGGGGTTTGAACCGGAGTCGTCGAAATGAAGACCAACCATGCAGACCTCTAGACCACCAGAGCACATACAGACGACTGGTTATATCGCGAAATACATGAAAAAAGTTATGGTGCAGCCCCTAGACATAAATCAAAGTTGCTACCTGTGCAATGTCAGTTGCCTTCCCAAGGAAGATAAAAACACCGTTTTTGGATATCCGTGCGATTCCTGTAGCAGACCAATATGAAAGACTTGCAGTGGCGCAAAAACTATAACCGTGCTATTCTCCTTCAAACTAGGACCTGCATTTTTTGGTGCCCAGGAGATAAATTTGGCGGGCAAAATCAATGCTACAACTGCTGTTGGTGGCAACAGTCTGGATCCCGCTACACCAACAGCCAGCAACGGAAATTGAAAACACCTATCTCAAGTTACTGAATAAAGAGTATTCTAAAGTCCAACAACAGCCTTCTGCAGCAGAGAGTCGTCGCGCTGGAGTCTGAACTGGGTGTTTTCCGCAACGCCTCTGCACCTCAGGTGGATGATGCACCTGGGGGGAAGAGTGGTCGCTGGTAAGAATAGTCCGAAACTGAAAAAAAATCAAAACTCATGGTAACCTTAAGCATCTGTCAATTAGTGATGACAAAACTCCTCAGCAAATACAAGAGTATCGCAAACTCAAACAGCAATTGGATGAGAGCTGGTGAGACTAATCTGAAAATTATTTACAAATATGGATCACCTAAAATTATCACCACCAACCATACTGTTAATTTAAACTGATTAAGTTGTCTAACAAGAATATACAAGTAACTTACCAAAATGCTAGGGGTCTAAATGCTAAAACCGGTGATTTCCATAAATCTGTTTCTCACTGTGAAAGCCATCTCGTGGCAATCACAGAGACATGGATCCAGGATGGCCTATTTAACAATGAACTGTTTAACGACATCTATGTAGTCTACAAAGCTGACCGTAAACTCGATCTCATGAATGTCACAAGGGGTGGAGGCGTGCTTCTCGGTGTTAGGCATGACCTTACAGCATCAAGGCTTAATTTGGAAGAACTAGAAGGACTTGCACCTGATATTGATGTCTTGGGCTGTAAGTTTTACTTATATGACTCGGTTGCATTTATTTTTATTATTATTTATATTCCACCTAACTCTCCCGCTAACTCACACCAGAACCTATTTCAATATTTCGCTATATATGAACCTATTCAGAACAACAAAGTTATCTTTATTGGGGACTTCAACCCTAACTAGAGATCAACTACCCCTGGTTCCTGAGGATCCTGCCCACCTCACTCTTAATGTTACATTTGATATGCAGCTCAGGACAGATACTGGTTTTGGGGACTTTCCATGCTCCAACACAAGTAGAAACTATAACTTCAATAAAGCTAATTCCAACTTAATGTATCATCTACTTAGTGTCACTGACTGAAACTTAATAATTAATGAGCAGCGGTTAATCACTTCTATGATAGACTTTATAACATTCTTGACCAATCTGTTCCCTTATATGCTGTGAAGTCGGCTATAGTTAAGTACCCCACCTGGTATTCTAGAGACATTATTAACAGTCTGAAGGAAAAGGAGCAACTCCATAAAAGATACAAAAGGTCTGGCTTAAGCTTGGACTACCAAGCATACTCAAATAGAAGACTGATTGTTAAGGTGTTGATCGACATTGCATATAAAACATTCAAATTCAAATTCTTTATTCATGTTAATAATGTTAATACACTTTACACACGTCACAGTTTAGAAAATTCGGCAACATACAAATTTGAAATACAACTACACTAGTACAAACAAATACCTTAAAAATTCTTCGAAGGAATAAAATGAATTTGTACTCAACAGATCCCTAATTTGACTTTTAAATTTTGGAATTGAGAGTGATTTTGTTTGATGTGGGAGTTTGTTCCAGAATTCAACAGCCCAGTACCTAGTTGCTGTTTGGCATCTCTTGAGTCGGTTGTAATGAAGTATAGCATCCAACCTATGCCTTGTAGGATAGGAATGCATACCCTGATAAGTCTCAATGCTTAGAAAATTCCTCTTCATGTACAGCAGGTTCTCAAAAATAAACAATGATGGAAATGTCAAAATTTTTAGTGAAACAAATGCCTCCCTACAGTCTTGCCTGTAGCCCAGACCCGCCATACAACGCAAAGCTCGTCGCTGCAAGCTAAAAATCCGAGATGCCAGAGGAGCATGTCCCCATGCCAGAACAGCATAAGACATGCGAGAATGGAACACTGCAAAGTAGGCTGTGCGAATTGCATTTTGTGAAACACAGGATCTTAAATTCCGCAACAAGTAAATATCTCCTGCGAGTCGGCTGGCCAGACCATCTATGTGTCGATTCCACAGGAGTACCGCATCCAGTTCGACACCCAGAAACTTCATTGCTGTGCCCGTATTTGAGCCCCCCAGCTCCCGCAAGCCAAACATCATCCTATTCGTCTTTCCAGCATTCAACAGTAGTCTGTTGGCTGCGAACCATTTCTCAGTCACCTCGGAAGCCAACCGGGATCTCGCCAAAGACAACTCCAAGGAGCTCTCACGGACCATGATTGTTGTATCATCAGCAAACAGTGTGTATTTACTACTTGGGCTTACTAAAGGTAGATCATTGATATAAATTAAAAATAATAGTGGCCCAAGCACTGACCCTTGGGGGACTCCAATGTTTAGCACACTGCTTGCTGACAACACACCACCCACTCTGACGCATTGAACTTTGTCCCTCAAATAAGATCCCAGAAGTTCAATACAAGGCTTTTCGATGTTATAGTATTTAAGTTTTTCTAGGAGGATGCTGTGGTTCATGCAGTCAAATGCCTTGCTGAAGTCACACGACACCACTGAGCTATATTCAAGACTGCTGTAACCATCCAGGATACCAGAGAGCAAATCCAAAACAAACAAAACAAAAATACATAAATAATACCGAATCATCTATCAGGAGCAACCCTAGGCACTTCTGGAAATACATTCGACAAAAACGCAATAAAACACGTATTCCAGGAACATTGATCCTCGGTCAGACTTCCCTTGATTCTCCACAAAGTATAGTGGATGGTTTCGCTGAGGAGTGTTTATGAGGTTTCTTCTGACTTTGACTTGGATGGTCTAAATGAGCCTGGTAATTCCCAAAATATCACTATCACTCACGTGACTGAATCTGAGATCATCAAGGCACTAAAGAAACTGGAAAACTCACATACCTCTGGTCATGATAGAATACCGTCCTCCATCTTGCGTGACTGTGCTGAATGTCTCATGGTACCACTGTACCACATATTTAATATGGCTATCCAGACCAACATGTTTCCTGACCGCTGGAAAATAACTAAGATCTGTCCAGTGTTTAAGGGTGGGGATATAAACAGCATCTCATACATAAATAATAATTATATATTTTGTCCAACTTCTCTAAGGCCTTTGAGGTGTGTATATGATAATCTCTTCCATCAGGGTCAAAACTTAATTGCTCCTGCTCAACATGGATTTTTTACTAAACGCTCAACTGTAACTAATTTGACTACTTTTCTAAATAAAGCCCATCAAGCTATAAATGCAAAAAAACAACTTGATGTCACATACACTGATTTCTCGAAGGCATTTGACAAGTTGGATCATGGCCTAATTGCTCAAAAAATGTTCAAAATTGGTTTTCATAATAACCTGATAAACATTCTTATCTCGCTGGCGGGTCCCATTTTGTTGAAAACAATGATTTTCAGTCCATTGATTTTAATACGACCAGCGGAGCCCGTCAGGAAAGTAATCTCGCTCCCCTGACTTTTGCCATATTTGTCAATGATGTCACCCAGAACATCTCGTCAAACTGTTTATTGTTTGCAGACAACCTCAAACTGTATAGAATTATCACGAACATAGAGTTGCAGAAGAACATTGATACTCTATCATCTTGGTGCAGTAATAATAAATTACATCTTAACATAAACAAATGCAAATCGATGATCATCTCGAATCTCAATCACGAAATAAACTTTAACTATCAAATGGAATCCAGTGTTGATTCAATCAGAGACCTAGGGGTCTTGATTGTCAAAAAACTCTCATTTAATGACCACATTGATCATGTAATGCAATCAACCTTAAAACCCTAGGGCTTATCATTAGGTCTACAAAAGAGTTTGAGAATTTGGACAGTCTTATCACTTTGTTCAACTCTTTAATAAAATCTAGATTGCAATATGCTGCTCTGGTGTGGTTTCCGAGTCATCAAGCATGCACATGTGGACAGGCTCGAATATGTTCAACGACGATTTCTAAAATATCTAAGTTTCAAACAGGATGGGTTTTACCATCCAAGAGGTTTTGACCATCAGTTATTATTAAAAAAGTTCAACTTCCTTTCACTCAAACAAAGTACAATTATAGTGCATCAGGACAACACTCGGTATTTCATAAATTAGATCGTGAAGGTAACCCGACTAGTCGAGGTCTAGACGAAGGTTATTTACATTACCTATTACACGTAATATTATTGTTAAACTTCAATGAACGAGATACTCGACACGGGTGACAAGGCTAAGTCAACCTTGTTGAATTAGCGTTGTTATTGTAACATATTTATAATACGAACCTACACCAACCCGGGATATATACAGAGAATAGAAGACTGAGTGACGCATTGATATGCGTACGTAGATTATAAGAATATACATTATGTCTCATTACTATCTTATATATTCTTTGTTAAAATTAATACAGAACTCTATAGTTACCTGGAGTTTTATTCAATAAACAAAAGGAGTTCTACACAATTCTACAAAGCCAACTCTTCCTGTTTAAATTATGTAACAGAGAACGCGCAGATACGCAAAAGGTCAAGTCTGAAGATTGTAGGTGGCAATATGATAAAAGTCGAACGATAGATTCTGGAATTTCTTAAACAGAATACAGAGGGAATGTTGCATGAATGAGAGGTCCCCCATGGTGTCTATTAATGAACAAGTGATACCTCTTGCTGGCCAAGTCTTAATGAGGCAGTTTTTGCGTGTAAAGTTAAACCCAGTAGGGCTTAAAAATTTTGTCACGACTACACCCACTGGAATCTCACCGGATGGGTAAAGGTTCATCAGTGGAATCGGCATTGTTGGCACCACCCGAAAAATTCGACTTCGCCGTCGGGGGAAGAATGATTTTGAGACTAACAGACACCCTTCCTCTAGGTAGGTGTCTAATTTTATTGATAGATATTTAATTTCAATTGCACTTATAGATATTCTTAAAATCCTTCTAACTGGAACAATAATGGAGAATAGATTCCCTAAAAATGACTGTATCTGGTCTGACAATTAGCTAAAGAAGAAAGAGAGAGAGATTTATGATCAACTTGTCCGAGATGACGGAAAAATTATACTGGCATGGCAGAGTGATTTGATAATATACCTGTAAACTTTTCGTCTTCATTTATGGGTGTGGAACCCGAAAGAAGGTGGTCTAAAAATGAGAAAAAGTATATCGACATAAAACAGCCAGCCATTGTTAAAAATTACGGGAGGAGTAGACCTTTTGGACCGCGTAATTGGAAAATATTCCATGAGACGTCGGACTAACAAATTGACAGGCCGGACCATTTTCCATTTTATTGATTTCTCCATAGTAGCAAGTTGGCTTGAGTACAGGGAAAATGCCAAAGCTGCTGGCTTGCCTAGAAAAGAAATAATGGACATTCTTGATTTCCAACTTTTTATTGTCAAATCACTGATCTTAGAAAATCAAGAGGAAGAAGACATGGAAAGTGAAGCAGAAAACGACGAAGCGCGCAACCAAATCCTGACAAAAGATATAGGCGTCAGGGAAACACACATTTGGTGGAATTCATGAGAGACAAGCAGAAATCTTGCTCCAAGTGCTGTTTTCCTAACTGCAATAAAGGACTTTTGCTTTTGCGGTGTATATTTGTGCTGTGCGTGGAAAGAAATTGTTTTACAACTTTCCATCAATAATTTTTGACTTTGTTTTTAAAAAATCATTTTTTTTTGTTTGGACATAGACTCAATGCATCGAACATTAACAATAGACTAGAATGTTCATTCTAAGCCCCGCTCCCAGCATTTCCCTCCTTGCCCCGTCGCGGAACCTGATGAAATGCTGGTTAACCGCTCAGGCCTCGTGCCACGTTTCACCCCCCCTTCATGGAAGTCTGACGTCTCGCCTTTGTAAGTGCAACATCCAGGGTGCCGACTGAGAGTGGATCTTCTAGTCTCTTTTAATGTTCGGTGTCCAAACTTCCAAATATGATACATGTTTTTTTTCAAAATGTAAACATTTTTGTCTTTTTAAATTGGTCTAAATGATCACTTTACTCAAAAATCAACAATCAAATCGATGCGTATTATCCCTGGGTCTGAAGAGGCTATACTGGTTGCTAGGAAACTATCAGGAGGCGTGTTTTGGTGGAATGGAGGGGAGACATTATACGTGTAAATACGCAGCATTGGAGTAATCATTGTTAGCGAATTTGTATAGAGTTCAAATCTTTTTCGTATGTAGTGGATAAATTGTAATTTGGATTGGAAATGCATTTAGAAAGAGAACTACATAATAAGTATTGTTATAATATAAATGGAAGATAAAAATAATGTCACAACACTAGCCCTAAAAAAGAGCAATAGAATTTAATCCTGTCTGCTCTCCGATCATATCGACGCGACGCCCAAAATCCCGATTTACATTGTATTTTCAAGCGAAATAGAATCTTGTGGTCACCAGTCTCCCCGCAATTTCTCGAAGCATTTTCCTAAATGCGGTCTTTGCTCAAAAGAAATCTAATAAAGCCACCTCAGGATCCGGACAAAGCCTGGCACAATGCGCTGAAATTTCCCTCGATCTCCGCAATTTTCCCGGATTTTTCCTGTGTTTTTTTTTCGATTTGCGCCCGCTTACCTACGACAAGTTTCAATAAGGGTTTCCCAGACGGCATCCTATGCAAGGCGCGCGTGTGTATGTATATAAAAGTGTATTTTTATTAGATTTTTGTAATATCTTTCGGTCTTGGAACGCGACGAAATTATAAACTCTTCCAAGTGTACCGTGGCTTATAACTTTCGATTTTTTGCATATAATCACTACCGTAGGCATATATTACCATTAATAGTTCGCTTCCCGATGAGCCATGCACGTGGGATTTTATTGAAGGAATATGGCGACTTTTAGCCGAGGGAAGATGGCGGATTATTATAACGTTTTGTCAAATAGCTTTAGGTACTGCGGTGTCAGTGCAGTGCCAGTTCGTTTAGAAAATATTGCAGTTAAATACATAAACTAAATGTAAATCTTAACTGTAACTGCGATCGAATAAATTAGTATTTCAGCAATTCAGAGAGAAAAAATGGCGCTTGAGACAGTTCTTCTTTATTAAACGCATAAATAGACGAATAATAGACGAAACTGCATTAACTAGCCCCTAACAACCGAATTTCCTGCTTTAGTGTCTAATTATTAGGTAAAATCATCGACCCACACGAATCTTCAGAAGTTGATTGCAAGAATAAATAATAAAATTAAAGATAAAACCCATAATTCCCATTGCAATGACTCTAGCTCCGGTAATATACTTTTTTTTTTTTTTATGGCAGTGGCACACACACTAAAGGTAGATCCTATGGCGCTCGACGAGCGGTGTGTGTGCGAAGATGTTGATTGACACGGTTCTTGAATATTTGTAGGTTGTAATTAGTGGGAAACAGATGTCCTGGAAGTGAGTTCCACAGTGATGCAGTGCGCCAGACAAAGGAGTTCTGGTAAAGCGATGTTCTAGGTGTTTCTAGTTGTACGACGAACTGGTGCGCTCCTGCCGTATGACGGGACCGCCTGACAGGAGTTGCCAGGGGCGGGATTATGCGGGCCAAATCCTGGGAACATCTGCCGTGAAAGTATCTGTAAAACAGAGACATCTCGGCCACATGTCTGCGATGTTCCAGACTATCCAGATTCCGAGTCAAATCCGGATCGCCGACGAGACGCACAGCCCTCTTCTGAATGGAATCCAGCAGCTTTAGGGTATGCTTTGGTGCGGCACCCCAGATATGTGAGCAATATTCTAAGCACGATCTTATTTGCGCTTTGTACAGCAAGAGCAACTGCTGCGGTGTATAGAGTTTTTTGTTGCGAAATAGCGCACCAAGCTTCTGGGAGGCTGATTTTGCGATGTTAGCAACATGGTCATGCCATGACGTATTGCTGTTGACCGAGACACCCAGCAGCCCGATTGACGAGGATGAAGGAATGGCCGATCCTGCCATAATGATGTCAGGGCCCGCTGTATTGGCCCTCTTAGTAAACGTTGCTGCTTGAGTCTTTGCTGCATTGAACTGGACCAAATTTCGGTCGCCCCAAGTTTGAACTTTCTCCAGGTCTTGATTAATTGCTGTAATCTGCTCCTGTCTGCGGTGATGAGTCTCAGTCGCTGGTAAGGGTTTTTCTGATCTAAAGTGGGAGACAAGGGTACTGTCATCTGCAAAACTGTAAACAGGATTATTCGTTTCGATCAGCAGGTCATTAATATAGATGAGGAACAGAGTTGGTGAAAGTATTGCGCCCTGAGGCACGCCCGCGTTGATGGTGAATGTGTCCGAGATGTGTCCATCGACTGCAACGTGTAGGGATCGGTTCTTAAGGAAACTGGCCAGCCAGCTGCAGAGAGAGGCGGGCAGTCCCAAGGACGGCAGTTTGTTGAGCAGTCCGTCATGCCAAACTCTGTCGAATGCCTTTGAAATATCCAACGCAATCGCTCGAGACTCTCCGTAGTTTTCAATTGCCCTACTCCATATATGAGTGACATAGGCCAATATATCTCCTGTCGATCTCTCTTTGCGAAAGCCGTATTGATTATCGCTGATTATTCTGTTGCTCTCGAGGTACTTGAGTAGTTGCTGGTTGACTACACGTTCCATGACTTTGGAGATTATTGGAAGCAAGGCAATCGGGCGATAGTTTGAGGGCGTGGTTTTCTTGCCTTTTTTTGGAACAGGTTGCACTCGAGCGACTTTCCAAGAGGATGGGTAAATCCCTTTTCTATAAGAAAGAGAAAAAAGCCTGGAAAAAACAGGTGTTAGTTCGTTGGCGCAGTTCTTTAGCACGATGGCAGGTATTCCGTCCGGTCCTGATGCCTTTTGCGTATCTAGTTCTTTAAGGATTTTGCGAATATCACGATGAGAAAACTTGACTTCTGCCATGGTGGTATTGATGTTCGGTATAGTGGGGAGAGTCTTGCTTTGGGGCACGTCTAAGGTAGAGTGCGATGAAAACATTTTGGCGAGCATGTTTGCTTTTTCCTTGGCTGTAGTCGCCGTGATGCCACGTTCGTCCGTCAAAGGTGGGAGAGACGTTTTTGTAAAGTTGTTACTTACTGCCTTTGCTACCGACCAGAAATTCCTGGAGCCACCGGGACATTGCAAAAGTTTATTCCTGATCCTTTGATTGTGTTTGTCCTTAGTTTCGTCGATCACACGCTTGCACTCGTTTCTCGCTTCGATAAAATAATTGCGATT
>MU186796.1:73601-84021 GCA_016904865.1 Pissodes strobi | reverse complement strand
TCAGTGACACACACTAATATTTCATCTCTATAAGAAAATTAGGGGAGCGGAGAGTAATTACGAACACTTGAGGAAAACAAATTAAAATTTTACTTTAGAGCATTACCAGTTAAAGTAATTTGAAAATGAATGGATACGGGAGGAAAACAACAGCAAAAGAAGTTTTTTTTTATAAAATATACCGAAAAACTCAAAATATTTTTTTGACGTGCTTATATATTTTTTGAAAAAGGGGTTAAATTTGGTTCGTTCTAGCGTCGAAAAAGTCAATAGCATCAAAAAAACTGAGATGAACGTTCGATAGGAGAAAAATTATCCAAATGTTCCTTCGTTTCGGCTATATCGGAAAATGACTTTTCAGGGACAATGTAAAATCATCGATTTCTGACCCAAAAAATTATTTTTTCTCGAAGAGTATTTTTTTTTTAGAAAAGCTGATTGCTAGACGAAGCTCTACGCCAAAAACTGCATTAATAGACTCATAACCTTCGATTTGAAGCCGGTAAAATGGGTCAGTATCGGAAATTGCAGACATTTTTTGGCTGTGGTAAGTTTTAGGGTAGATTTCAAGGTAATATTTTACTTTTAGCATAGCGATGCGTTAGCTTCCGTGGTAAAAATGTATATTTATTTGCTTGAAATCTCTCTTTAAAAACAATTTGACTGTGGGAAAATGGGTCAAGATCGAAGAATTTGCATATTTTTCAAACGATAAGCAGCGATTTTTGATTATCTTATGGAAGATTTAGATATTCCTTATACAGTTTTTGATGCTCTTTGAAGTTTTCGCTTTTGCGTGTAGTCTTAAGCATATCTTTTTCCCTTCTTAACATATTTTTCTCCACATACAAGATACGATTGATTTTAAAATTGCACGTATTATATATTTATGTATTTATTTATTTATCAACGGGCTAAAGCCCAATATACATTCAATATAAACAACATTATATACTAAATTTACTTATAAACAAGCTTATAAACTATGATTACAATTAGAAGACTAATTAAAATATTGGCTGCATAGGGTACATAATATATTAGAAATTATATAAAGTAAGGTTCAATTAATAAGGAACAATTTTATCATTACACACAAAACAAAAAAAAAATAACAATTCAAAAACAATCAGTGACAACTCTTGAGCTGTATCTTGAAAACCTTTTAGTCAGAGAAACAATCAAGCGCATTTGAGTTGCAATTGATTGTTAAGTCGAGCCGTTCTAGAAATAAAACAGTTTTGTCCATAGTTTGTACGATGGGGTGTCACAACAAAGGACTGATTTGATCTAGTTTGGCGGAATGAAGCATAAAGTCTGATTTTTGATAATAGGTTAGGACCAAAATAATGAGAATGAAGCAAATTATAAAATACATTTAGATCTCTGTGTATGGAGTTTGGAGAGGGGTAATATTAAGTGAGTTTTCAATCTGCTGATAATTAATGTCCACAGCCCCCGGATTGTCCCTGAATGACACATATCTCAGAAATGTATGCTGAATGCTTTAATGTGGGCACCAGACACTAGAACAGTATTCAACAAGGGGATGCACTAGGGAAGAATAAAGTAGCTTGATGGTAGAAGAATTTTGGAAGTCCCTAGTACAGCGCTTAATCAGTTCCAGTATTTGTAAGGCCTTTGATACCATACTAGAAATATGAGGCACAAAAGACAAATGCTCATCGAGAATCACCCCTAAGTCCTTGACTTGCTCCAAGGAATTTAAAGAATGCCCTTCAACATTATAAACATGCTGGGTTTGACCTGCATCCCGATCAAAGACCATTAAATGGCACTTAAGAACATTTAGCTCAATTCCATTAAGATCACACCAATGAACAATGCGGTCCAAATCTGATTGCAAGTTTAAGCAATCATCATAACTATTAATTTTCATATAGAATTTAAGACCATCGGCAAACATCAAATAGTGGGTGGGAATAATGAAAACAATATGAGATGTCATTTACATATATATTAAAAAGTAAAGGACCAAGATGAAAGCCTTGCCGTACGTCTGATGGTACATGAATTTCAAAAGATTGATGGTTAAAAATATGCACTATTTGCGTTCTACCAGAAAGATAAGATTTCAGCCATTGCAGTAGGTTACCATGCATTTCCAACACCTCCAACTTTTTTATCAAAACCTCGTGGTTAACACGGTCAAAGGCCTTTGAAAAATCTGTGTATACGGCATGAACTTGACAGCCATCTTCCATTGTCTCAAGTAAGAAATCTGTAAATGTAAGAAGATTTAGCTCAGTGGAGCGTTGTGCAAGAAATCCATATTGTTGATCAGCAAAGGAATTTTTCAAACTGGTGGACAAAAAATCACAGACTTCAAAGACCTTTGGTATACAGCTCAAAATGCTAATTGGCCGGTAATTTGGCACTTGAGAATTATCTCCAGATTTAAAAATGGGTGTAATGAAACTTGATTTCCAGTATGCCGGAAATATACCAGTTTGGAGTGACTTGTTAAAATTGAGAAAAAGTGGTCTTGACAATATAAAGCTGCAATGCTTAAGTAGAAAAGGTGAAATCCCATCAGGGCCCGATGACTTGCTGACATCTAATGAAGACAGTCTCTTATAAATTGAGGATATTGAAATTGAATAGTCAAATAAGTTTAAGTCACTAACTGACACCACCTTTTGATTAGGAGTACAAACTCTATTGGTGTATACCTGAGAGAAGTACACTGCAAAAAGATTAACAATTTCACCACCTGACCTCTATGATTATTGTAGTACATTTCAGATGGAATGCAGTGTTTACAAACTTCCAAAAACTCCTAGCATTTGTCCTCAGAGATGTTTCAGTCAAAGCAATATAGTTTTGGTAACATTGTTTCTTGAGAGATTTACAATGTGCCCTTAAAACAGAAAACTGATTGTAATGCTCATAAGTTCCTGTGCTAGTATATTTTTATGAGCTTTCTTACACAATAGAGTTTTTAAGCTCCTGAGAAAACCAGATTGGAAGTTTTTCTGAAGAATACCTCTTCAAGGGCACACAAACATCAATAGCTGAATTAAGAATGTCGTAAAAAATGTCCAACATACCATTCAAAGGTTTATTACATAGTAGTGAGTCCCAATGAAATTCTGAGAGAAGACCAATAATCAAACGGATGTCCATTGAATAAAAATCTCTATAGAAGTCCTCCCCAATCAATCCACCACCATTTAAATATCCAATTTCACACTGGAGAAGAAAGACAAGTGGAGGATGGTGGAGATCAAAGACATATAAAAAAAGAAAAGACGGAGTAGGTCATTCATAAATTATCAAATGTTTGCATGCCAACATTAGAAATATTAACGCGAAGAGGGGATAAAATAAAGAATGAAAATATATGAAGATGGCGGTCGAAGCGCGCCAAAAATTTCATTTTTCTTTCATTTATGTAAAATGGGGCCCTCGAGGGGCGAAGCTTTTGAATGGGGCCCCCGGTGTGGGAACCTCATATTTGACACATTTGGAAAAGGGGCTCCCCTCCTGGGGCGAAGCCTTAAAATGAGGCCCAAGGGGCGAAACCCTAGAATGGGGCCTATGCTACGGGAGTTCCATTTATTACAGATTTAGCTCCGGGGGCGAAGCCCTAAAATTGGGCCCCATGCCTTAAAAGGGGGCCCATGGCATGAGATTCCAATTTCCACAATTTTGCAAAAAGGAGCTCCTGGGGGGGGGGGGAAGCCCTAAAATTGGGCCCCCTCTTTTAGAGATCTGGGAATTGGACTTCTGATGGCGAAGCTCTAGAACGGAGACGAAGCCCTTTAATCTACATACCCGAATAAGTATACTTTGCACACGATGTTTGAAATGTCCAGTTTTCAAGAGCAGTTATTAGTGCGTTTTTGTCTATTTTCAGGACAGTCCTAGAAAAAAGTATTTTCCGTTCGCCTTTTTTTAGACTTCTGCAAAATTTAAAATAATAGCAACAAACGTGTTTTCTTTTAGTTTGTACAAACCGATACGGAAAAAACGCCGTGAACATGGCGGCCAGTTTCTTCTAGACGAGTGGCACCTACGCGACGTTGTCGGTATGTGCGAAAAGAGGGAGTACCGCTGATTTCGTGACCAATTTTTCAGTTTAATAACAATTAGAATTTTCTAAAAATGTTTTTCTTCTGTATTTAGACACTTTGAAACACGCTTTTGACCATTAGAATGTTGCGCAATTGTTTGGTTATCCCACAAAAATGACCCAATGTTCGACTAAATATTAGGAAATTTTCGGCATCTGACGCACAATGTTGCCAAAGGTTTCACCTTTTCTTACGAGGTAACTCGATTCGGGGGCTTAACCAACAAGAACTAATCCGAGCTAACCCAAATTAATGTAAAAAATAAATGTTCCACTTCACGTATAATAGCCCACCGCTCGCTTCGCTCGCTCCGGGGCGCAACCACACAAAATTAACCCAAACTAACTCCAGGCATGCCCAATGTAAAAAAAATTGTCAATCAAGAATGCAAATATAAGTTTTTTTTTATCTTGGGCATGCTTTGGGTTAGTTTTGTTTGGTTGCGCTCCCGAAGCGAGCAAAGGACCATGCGTACAACCATTTTTTAACATTTCAGCTCCTCAAAAGTCGAACTTTGGGGCTTTCTTGTGGGATAACCAAACAATTGCGCAACATGTTAATGGTCGAAAACGCCTTTTAACAATGTCTAAATATCATGAGTTCAGTATATTGTATTCGTTGCTTGGCAACATGCAATAACTGTACTTACAACATTTCCGTCCAATCGGTCTACTAATTTTTTATATGTCTTTGGTGGAGATCAACTGGCAACAGAGGCTCATCAACAGGATCAATTATACAACTACTATCCTGTAAAAAACCAAGTCGAGAATTCTGTCATTTTGATTCTTAACAGAATTCAATTGGTACAGATTATGGTAGGAATACATGAGTGATAAAATTTGATGGCATTCAACCTCAATGGGAGGAGCAGATGGAGAAGGAAAAATCATAGAAGAAAATTTCTCAGTAACCCATTGAGCATTTGGGAGGTTAAAATCACCCATCACACATATTTTGCTATTTGGGATTTTTTCAGGTTGTCACAAAACACAATATATTTATCAAATTTACTTAAAGGAGGGAAATAGGCACTCGCAAAAATAAACTGGTTACCATTGAAATCCACTTGTACAAATACATGTTTAATACTGCCACTAGCTTGCAAAATTCTGCTGGTAAGACATTTGCGGACAGCTATCAGCACTCCGCCTCCCCTAGAGAAGATACTTGTTTCAGGTGATCGGTCCTTTCTGTATGTGTTATAATCATATAACTGTAATTCAGCATTTTGAAACTCTTCAGACAGCCATGTTTCATTAAATATTAAGATATTGTATTCAGAATAGAATGCATTCTCAAATAGGAGATGGAGCTTTATTCGAAGCCCTCTAACATTTTGGATAGATCTGCAAAGTGGAATCCTGCCTCCTCTGTATTGATGAAGTCGTCAGTTTTTCGAAATCAGCTTAGGAATACCATTCACATACCTCAATGAGAGGTCTTTTTCTCCTTTTTGTTGTCGTTGTTTTAACTCACTTTTCAGTTTGTTAAGTTCAACACGCTGGTTCAAGAAAAACAGTTTGACTTCGATCCATTTTCTTCTCGTTTCTGAAAACATGCAGCACATCATCACTTGAGGTGAGGGTAAGGCGAAGTGAGCGATGACCATTTTTATTAGGTTTTCCTATTCTTGAGACACGCACAATATTCACTGAGGTAGCCACTAGAGGAGTCAACAACTCCTTGGCTTTGGTGAGATCATCCTCGGTAGGGACTTCAGGTAGGCTAAAAACCATTAGGTTGCTGGATCTCTTCTGTCTTTCATTCACTTCATGAAGAACATTGTTGGTATTCTGCCTTTGACCATTCGGAACTCCATGTGCTGAGACAATTAGGTGCAGATAAATTTTGTTTTAAAATCTGCAAGTCTTCCTTAATGTCACTCAAATTCGTGATAAAGTTTGCACTCAGTCTCTTTACATCATCTTTGATTTCACGAACCTGCCTCTCAAACTTCTCAAGAGCGTGAGTGCTCGATGCTTTCACTTCACCTAGGGCATCCTCAAGTGCAGCAACACGGGTGGACAAATTCAGTGCACTTTTAATACCTGGGACACAATCTTTACATATTTAAGGCACAATACGAGTCGACATGATCAGTATACGAATCCAGAACATCCACGACACATCACATTTTTGCAGAAGTCACATGACAATCCGAACACCTCACCACTATTTCTAGGCTCTTTAAAGATGCAGTTCTGGGAACATTTGCAGTATGTGCCTGACATTTTAGGTTACGCCACAAATTTGTGTTACCACGTTGGAAAAAAGTAAAGACACAAGCTCATAAATATCACAAATGCTGGTTATAACACTCAGGAACTGCACTGTTTGCTTACACTGGAGAAAAACATTGAAAAAATATGAAAATCACGTTTGATGATTTAAAAAAAAACGAAACGTCGTACGACCAAACTGGATGCGACACATTATAGTGCCCGACTAATATTGAAATTTGTATGGTGAAAGAATGTAAACAAACTGAGGTCTAGAAGAAAAACAGCACTCAAAAAACTAAATTGGTGCATTAGTTGGCAAAAAAGTGAGAAGAACTTTATTATATCGAACTTTCCAGCTTCGCTAAAGCTATAAGCCTAGCGGAATTGTAATAGTATTTGGCATTCATTGTAAAATTAAAACTCTAATCAGCCTTCCAAACACTTTACACTACAAGCTTGCTAATCCATATATTTTAAAATTCTGTTCTCAAATCCAATTTCAATTAGCCTACTAGCTTTGCCTATTACAATTTTTCATTTCTGATGCTTTTTAATGGTTACGTGATAAAATTTTCCAATCATTTTCCAATTTAACGGTCGCGACAATAGAATACTAATTAATGCTTATTATATTTCGTTTTTGGGGGCTTATTATGAACCTTCGGCAATTTCAGTCGATTTATACTCGGCGACATACTTATATAAAGTATTGGAAAAAAATATTAAAATATTACAGGAGAATCGGATAATTTTGCGCCCATAAGTTTGAGTTTGATATAAACAAACTTTGAGGAAGCTAGAAAACAGAAACTTATAAATCACAAATTTAGAATTCATATTATAAAATAATACAGATCAAAAAAGTATTCAGCCCTTATGGCAGGAATGGATTTAAACTTTAAAATTAGAAATTAATTTCATGCATTTATCCACATTTTCATCTAATAAATTGCAAATTAATCTAAAATTATTTCCAGAGATTCAATGAAACAGAAGTTATCATTTATGACTAAATTTAAAAAGCTACTTATAGGAAATCTGGGGACAATTTAAATGCGTTTTATAATATTTGTAACGCATATTATATATTGACAAATAAAATTCGAAATATAGCCTGCTCCACATGTTACGTCGCGTCGCATCGAATCTATTCCTAAAAATACATCCCAGAGCTTAATATCTAAACATGACTTTATTTTGGCAAAATGGTATTTTTAAACCCGTTTTGTTTTCAAAGACAACAAAACCTGTGGACGAATGCCTTTCGTCCGACGATAGAAAAGCTTTTGATCTTCCAATATTAAATCGATGACGATTTTAATTAAGATGTTTTCGTTTTAATCAAAATGTTAACACTTTCAACAAAATTTAAAAATATCTAATTATTGGTAAAATTACTTTTTAATTTTATTGTAGGCTATAAAATGTCATATTATTATATCGGGTGGTCCAGCACTCGCTCCAGAACAAGGCCAGGAAACTAAGAATATGGCCGCCCGATCCGGGACCAAAACTAAATGCTGTAAAGGGTATATAAAATATGTTTAAAATTGAGAAATTTTGCAATGAACAATGTATGCGAAGCAAGTAATTTATTGTGTTAATGGCAAGACATTGCCTTGTGTCCATGAAAATAGACTCTTCACCCTACTACACTGCACTACACTTCCCAATTATTACTCTACATTATACAATTAAATACTTATAATTTATACAAGGTGTGTTTCCACAATTTTTCATTACCAAAGAAAATGAACTGAGGCAGTAGTATATAAGTTGAATTAAGAGGGCAAAACCATTTGTTACAACCAAGAATACTCGGGTAAGTTTTGTTTTTCTATTTTTATAGGCAGTGACTAGTCATACACACTACATTTTCAGAGGCTGTGCCTAATATTACGCGTAAAACATATAATGTTAATTAATTGTATGATTTTTCTCGTTTTTCCGTGAAAAATGCTTAGCAATATCTGCTTACTTTACCCCTAAGGTGGTTGTATTGTAAATTAAAATATATATTTTAAGTGTGTGAAATCCACTTTAGGCCAAATGGATATATGTTTTATTAATATTGATGAAGCTCCCCAAGCCCACCTAAATTTTATTGTCTTTATTTCTGAAAATCTGTTTATATTGTCACGATTTGTTATTGGAAATTCTGATACTTCACAAATTCGACTCTTTATTTCTGAAAATCTGTTTATATTGTCACGATTTTTGTTATTGGAAATTCTGATACTTCACAAATTCGACTCTCTCTATACTTTTAGTAGCCCCGAATACCGTATACCTGTGAATATGTTCATCCACGTTAGGTAAAGACCTGATCACCCTGGACCTGTGTCCAGGTTTTCACATATATGGGGGTTGTGGGATAGAACAGCTAGAAATGTACGCACCTGTGTGCTGTACCGCAACTAGACTGAGCGGTTTGAGAAATCCGAAAGCCTGATGAACTTGGCGTTTGCCTGCGTATTTATATGTTACAAAATACTGATGGCTGCATAATTAAGGATTAAAATCGCTTCCGTCGACCGCTCACGTTGTTTATAATTAACAGTGAATGTTTATATAACATTTGTCAAGTTCAAGTTCAAACTTACAACAGGGTGATATTTAGTTAATGCTTTTAAGTGGTTCACAATATCAATAGAGCAAATGAGTGATGCTGTCAACAAAATTGAATGTCAAGACAAAAGCCAACGGAACTTACATCGTGAAGCACCTACTGCAGAGAAAGTTCTTATTGAAGCTGCTTACTGCTGCGTTCTATAGAAGGCAATTTAATCAATGTAAATGATGTTTTAACATATTTAAAAACACGTCAAAAAGTAGCAAAAGTATATTTTATATATGAATTAATACGTTTTCCATTGTCAGAGCCTTCTCCCTGCTACCGACGCCATCTTAGAATTAGATATCAGGCCTTCTAGTCCAGAGGGTGGTTGGGATTTGAAATTTGAATAAGTGCAAAATTGTACTATTTCGAAAATACCAGAAGTGCGGTAGCTGTCACTTCTGGTTTAACCGGAAGTATATTCAACTTTTAGCTTTAAAAATGAAATTTAGAGCACAATACGAATATTGCATAAATGCAAATAAAAAAAAAATAGTGGACTTCTAGTTAAACCGGAATAAGAACATTTAGCATTTGTTCGTAAAAAGAGCTGTTAAAGGAATTTTTAAATTAACGAGCGATTAAAATCACTAGTCGGAGTTTAAAGTAGTGGCCCTTAAAATGTGATATTGTACTAGTTTTCAACGTTTAATCAAATATAATTCGCATTAGCATTCAAAATGCTTTATTTTTCTCAATTTCGTTTAAAAATAAAAAGTGTGCGGCATTTGATAGGATAATAGATGGCCTCGTTACTACATAAAGTTTATTTTTGCTACCGAGAGTTTGGTTTATAAATGGTTCATATAGACACCATTTAAATTCTTACTCCGTTGAATTATGAAATATCAAAACAAGTTTTTTTTTTTTTAAGTGAAAACGTCTTTTTTCGGGGAAGGAAGTGAGTAGGGATGGCAAAAAGGAGTGGAGGATAATCTTCAAAGGGGAAGAAAGAGATATGAGCCGGATAGAAATTATCACAAGCAAAACATGACACATTTAACGTACAGAAAATGATCAAAGAAATAACGAGCGAAATCATGAAAAGATCAGTAGGAAAAATAGAAAGTAAGCAGAGAAAGTTAATTGTGAATATAAATGATAAAGTTAGTTCGGAAGAACTATGCGGAAAAGCCTTTTTCTCAGTCCAATTAGCAGAACAACACAACAGGTTCGGAACATTCCACGTCACTGTGTTAGCATTCCAAAGAAATAAAAGAATGTGGCGTACAGTGCCTTTATACTTTATACGAGAAAAGCCACCGTACATCGGTGTACAGTGACTTTATACAAGACAGTGGCGATAATCGATGTATCGATTTTTATTGGCCGGGCTAGTTTTGCCTCCTCATGGCGGACGACGCAAAATTTTCTTTGTTTACCTCGTATTAATGTGTTCTTCGACATTCCTGTTCATACTCTTGTACGGACAGTATCGTTTCTCGAGTTTAGCGAAAAAGTTAAAGGGCACGTTCACAATC
>MU186796.1:55293-68434 GCA_016904865.1 Pissodes strobi | reverse complement strand
AAAAAAAAAATGTGTTCTTTCGTATCTTGGTTGTCCCTTTTTGCCTTATAAGAACATAATTATTGGTGTAACTTTAGTTTGTAGTAAATATAGTGTGGTTAAAAATATTTAAGGAGTTTTATAACAAAATAAGACTTTAGTGTCTGTGTCTGTGTGTTAAAGAGTGATGGAAGATATAGCGAAGTGTCTATACCCAAAAACATTAGTTTTTCTGGGCTTAATCTTAATTACAGTTACATGAATTCATTATACAACATTGCGGAGTATTTAATGCAAAGTATTAAACGAACATCAAAAACTTGTGATATTTGTGTACGTAGTGTAGCATCAAAAACACCTCTATAGAAGTTTGTAAACATCAAGATGTTTAAAGGAAATACTTTGTTTTCTGTAAAATGTATTTTATTTACTTTGTTGACATGGAAACTATATTTCAAAAACATATCCCAATTCTAATAGATCAAAATATAGATGTATTTTTTTTGTTTCTAAACGATCATTTTAGATATAGATATTCCTATTTGTCATAAACTAAGGGAAATGATTGTAAAAACATTTGCTTTGTTTAAGCTAAAAATATATTCAAGGAAAACAAAAAATATTGATAAGCTTGCAAGTAAGACTGTCGCTGGTTATACTTTATAATAAACCTGTAGTTGTAAGCACCTCTATATTAGCATAATGTGTTATGATAAGTATAATAAATAATAAATTGGTTAATTTGAATAATAATTATTGATCTAAAACCTGTGGTTATTAAGGTTTGCTCATTATATTGGCTGCAATTACGAATCCAAAACCTTTAAATTTTTTAGGTTTATTTCAGTGAGTTTATTATACCTAGTCAGTTTGTTTATTTTCTATGGAATAGTGATCAAATTAAATTAAAATAATCTGTATAACTTTGGAATATAAACTAAAGTTAGGATTTTTAAAAATATTTATGATTTTAATATCATATTAATTCACATTAGTCTGGAAAATAATTAATTTAAAAGAAAATATCTGAATATCCTATGCTAATAATACAAACCCGCCATAATTTTGCCTCCTAATGGCGGACGGGCAGAGCTAAATTGCTGCTTGTCGCCACTGTCTTGTATAAAGTCACTGTACATCGGTGATACTCCTAGCGCCATCTCTAGTTATAACGTTTATCTGTACTCGGCCCAGTGGCGGATTTACCCTAAGGCCCGGTAGGCCCGGGCCTAGGGCAGCCAGATTTAGGGGCGGCCCCAATCGTGTCAAAAATAGTATATTACGTACCTAGGCCAGTAAAGTAAAAAATGTCTCGGATCACATGTAATTGTCGGCCGAAGCAAAGCTGAGATCAACAAGCATGTGATCTGAGGCTTTCTTATTTACTGGCCAAGGTGTGTATACTATATAAAAGTTGGTAATAAAGTAATTTCATTATGTAGTCTATATGATGGATGCTGAGAAAGGGGCGGCTGATAGCTCGTGGCCTAGGGCGGCCGAGACTGCAAATCCGCCACTGACTCGGCCGCTCAACCAATACCTCCTACAACAGCTCAACACAAGAAAACAGATTGTTTTCAAGTTAATCGGCAATTTTCACAGAAGTAGTCCTGCATCGAACGGCATAATTCGTGCTAGGCCAATGACATCGATGTATTTTGAACCCCAAGGCCGTAGAAGCGACACTGCAGAAAAGCATTCGGCCAATCACCAGCGAAAAACGGAAACAATCAAGTTAGCGTCCCTAAAATTCAGATCTTTAATAATCGAATTTTATAAATACTAGTTAACGGATTTCGACCTGATTTGTGTTAAAATTCATAAGTTTATTTTAGACAATTGCTGATGTTAAGTTTTATGTAACTTCTTTGTATTTACCTTATTTGCCCTATATATTTCCGAAGTGATGCATATTCTCCCGCCAGAAGAGGCGGAGACAATGCCTTCGAGTTGATCTAGTTCTAGAAATCAGTCTAGTCTCGACCCCCAAACAATCAAGAATCAAGACGTGCCTGCTGTGTGCGCTCCCGCAGCGGCCATGCCAGGCGGTTTGACGTGTTGATAACTTTCAATCTCTCAAAGGGCATTTGTGGCACTATGCCATTGCGACATCTCGTCGTAGTCGTCCCGAAGTCTGCATCTTAACCCCCACAAGCAAGCCGCGCTGAGCCCACTCTCGTTGGCATGGCCGTTGGCCATGCCATGTAGTTTTCACGTGTTAAGAACCCCTAATCACTCAAGATCTCTCATTCAAACAGCATTTGTGGTACCCTGCCATTGCGACATCTCGTCGTAGTCGTCTTAAGCCTACAAGTAAAGGTATTTATTGGCACCCGGCCATCTCTCTCACGAATAAGACGCTGTACTAAGCGTTCCCTCGGCACCCGGCCATGTAAGTAAACTCATTCGTTTACAATAACTCTCTCAATATTCTCTACTTTATTATAATGTAAAGTCTCCCATAAGTGATATTCCATTACACGGAGATTAGCTTACCTATAAAAAAACCGCAATTTCACAAGGGCATCCCTGTCATGCCATATGCATATGACTGCATATCATTCTCAAATCTAAATCCACTACCATTTGAGTCATTCTTATTTGGAAGACGTTTAAGTACATTGTATATAGAAGATAGAAGCTAAGGAGAAACTTAGTAGTGTTTTTAAAATTGACATTTCCTGTGTTTGAAGATAAATTGCTGAACGATTGCACATTGCTCGTCAAGTGGTGAATATATTGTACATATTAACTTATTGTGGACATCAAGGTAGCATGAATCCTTTTATTATGGCTTGTATATTACTGTATGTGGGGTGCAATCTAGTTCGCGTCCGTAGCTGAAGGCTACATGTGCATCCTGGGTAACGCTAAATGAACTAGAGCGATTGGCAGTCAGACTATCCTCGGATCTCCTGACTATTTAGTACATATGGAAACAGACTAATCCACTAGTCCTTCTAAGGACTATTTGACAAGAAATCTCGGAGATATAACCCGAATTTGCCAACTAAATATTGAAGGCATTAGTCGATCTAAATGTCAATACATCTAGCGGATGAAAATTAGGCTCGATCAAGAGCTAAAATACCTGGATACGATATTATCGGCATTACCTACCTCCGTATATATGGCTTAATAACCTACGCACAAAGTGACATAGAAAACGTAACATTGATTTCCTCTACCGCTCAGGATGACGTTTATACAATTGTGGTAAAAATTGGAGAAATGAACGTAGTAAACATTTATAAGCCACCAGCTATGACTTGGCCCCCTTACACTCTCCAAACACATCCCCACCCTAGCATTTACTCTGGAGATTTTAACAATCATCACACTGGCTGGAAATACCGACACAACGACCCTAATGACGAAGCACTTGTTAACTGGGCTGATCCAGACCTTCCAGTCTGGGGCTTGGAATAGGGAATATAATCCAGCCTTAACATTCATTCATTATAACATCATTTCCCAGACCACGGTGGAATTTTGGGAAAGCAAATTGGACTAACTTCAAATCAGACCTGGACAAATACCTCAGGTGGATCCCCCTAGACACGAAAACTACAACAGGTTTACCGAAGCCATTATATGCATAGCAAAGAAACATATCCCTAGGGCCTACAGAAGAGAATATATACCAGGCTCGAACGGTGGCAGCGATATCTTGTACCAGAACTTTCTGCAGGACGGAGACCCCGAAATAGCAGATGAACTGCTACACTCTCTCGACGCAGCCCGTAGGGAAAAATGGACTGAAACCACCGAGGGAATCGACTTTAAACACTCTAGTAGAAAAGCCTGGAGCCTCCTCAAAAAACTAGGTGCAAGTAAACCTATCCTTCGCGATAGACCAGAAGTAGACCCAAATCAGGTTGCAAATCGAATAGTCTCCTTATCGAGAGCTCCCAGATATCACGAACATACGACAAAAATCAAACATGAACTTAGGGACCTAAAGAGTGCCTGCACTGATAATTCCCACCTCTCAAGGCCTTTTAGCAACGAAGATGTCACCCAGGCACTGAAATGCATTAAAACCGGTAAGGCTCCTGAATATGATGGAATTCACAATGAATTTCTTATAAACACTGGCAAATATGTCAGAAAACTTTCTTACCGACATACTTAACAGCGGTTCTCACCCCAAAGATTTTAAACGGGCAAAGATCATAGCTCTCTTAAAACCAGGCAATCCGAAGAACATGGCTGAAAGCTACAGGCCCATCTCGTTTCTAGTTAATGCTACAAACTCCTGGAAAGAATGTTCCTTGACAGAATTGGTTGCAGAATAAACCAATGCGTTCCAATTGAACAAGCTGGATTTCGTCCTGGCCGCGACTGCACAGATGATCAGGTACTAAGCCTGACAACGTTTATCGAAGCTGGATTCTATGTTTGTTTAGAAAATCGACCAAGATCGAATCTACAATACAACAATACTATCAATTAAAGATGTAATAGCTCCTCCGCTGATGAAGATTCCAAGAAAGAACTGACTATTATTATATTCGATGAGATATACAACAGCCAAGAGAATGGCTGAGCATTTACCTAAAAACAGGAGGTCAAAAATTGCGTGAGTCATGAGTCACTTACTGAAAAAATTATAAATCGGATACTAAAAATCTGCGAAGAACAAGTTTCACCAACACAATTTGGCTTTGTGATGGGTCTCGGAACAAGAGACGTCGTACTATTCAGTATACAATCCTTTTGCAATTTGCATGTCTCATAGATTATCAAAAGGCCTTTGATAAAGTTCAACATAACAGAATGATGGAAGTCCTGAAAGATATAATGGAATCACGCATAACGTGAAAATCGACAATAAGGATGCATTTTGTTTCCTTTCATATGCAATTTGTACTCAGAGGAAATATTCCAAGAAGCCTTAGAATACATAGAAGCAGCAACCTCATTAAATGAAGAGCGAGTAAACATGTTCCTGTATGCCGATTATACAGCCATTTTTGCAAGCACTGCTCAAGGCCTAGAAGTTGCCATAAACAAAACAAAAGTCATGATTGATTATCAGCAAAGACAGAATCGAGGGGGTACAATTGACTATCAATGAGACAGTAGTAGAACGAGTGCCAACATACGCATACCTTCACATAATACTGAATGAGCAATGGGACAATTTTCAGGAAATAAAAGCGATAATTAAAGAAGCAATTCATCCAAATGTTCAAGCTAATCGAAACCCATATTCTGGATTTGGAATAATTGATAATCAGACTCCTGTGATGCTACATATTCTCCAGCTTATTGTACGGAGTAAAGTCTTGGACACTGACTAAAGCCACAGCTGCAGACTGGAAATATTATTTGAGATGTGGACTTATAGAAAAATTCGTGAACTATCACGGATAGAGAAAATATCAAATAATGTCAGAGTACTCCAAGAACTAAATAAAGAAAAAGAAATTGTGTTCACAATAAAAAAAAAGAAAATTAGATTATTTAGGACATATCATAAGAAATAAAGCTAAATACAAGCTGCTAAAATGCATACTGTAGGGTAAGAGAGGCGTCGGGAGAAGACAAATATATTGGCTTAAGGTCTTGAAGACCTGGTTTGAAATATCTACCACAGAACTCTTCAAAGCAACAGCAGATAAAATTATCATTGCAAGTATTGGGTAACTGATAGGCGCCAGAAGAAAAAGTCGAAAAGCTTCTTCAGCGGCAGTTCACCTTACAAAAATTAATTAGGAGAGTTTGCGAAGAAAATAATGGTTATACAGAATGCGCATGTCTTTTCGGTTGAGATATATTTGGTATTTTTTTAAAAGTTTTGGTCACTGTTTATAACAAGGTTTAAGAGTTGTGTTGTGTTTTATTTATGGTTAGCTTGCCACACTTTTTCTGTCTTCTAATTAGCGCAAAACCTTCACCTTAGCTATAGGCCCTAGCTCTAATGCCGGAGAGTAGGGTGGGCTTTATTTATAAGGCGCCACGGGCTTGTAAACGGCACAAGCAAGAAATACCCCAAAGCTGAAATGTGGTACTCGTTTTAGCCTAAGCTTCGCAACTACCAAAAGAAAATTATTTAAATAAATTCAAAATTAAGTTGATTTGCATGCCCGAATTTAATCAGTAAGAACAATTGAAAAATAAAATAAACAAGCAAGTATTACTTTAATAATGAAAGGCAAGTAAGTAAGCAAGTATAAAAAAAAATGAACAGTAAGACGCCAAAAAAAATTAAGTATCAATGATAAAGTCAATAATAAACTGTAGTAGTTATAGTAAGTCAATTCAGCCAAACGTTTCTAACATAGGGCGCAAATAAACTAAGTCAACTGTACTTACGGTCACTGTTCTCTTTTCTCTTCTCTTCTGGAGCGCAGGTAGGTAGTTAGGTAATCGAATCATTAAATAATACAAGTAAATTCAGTAAATAAAAAGTTAGTTTATTATTTAATAAATCCCATCGGAAAAAAAGGACAATAAGGTGATGATGTTTCCAGTTAAATAGAAAAGAGAATGTACTAAATTGTGTCCAGTATTCTATACTAGCCCGGCCGATTTTTATATAGTGCACTATTTGTGTAAAGAATCTTATAACGCAAATTATTACGCTCAAATATAAGCCGATATGATTATTTGACAGATAGGGCAAAAAACTTAAAAAACTTGTTTTAAAAAATCACTAAGTTTAAGTAACATAAATAAAAGACCCTCATTCACTTGTTTATTGAGGCGCGAAAACCATGATTTGTCGTCGCAATGCCGCTATACAAACTAATTATATTTATAACCAAAATAGGTACGCCAATAATAAATGTTGCCTTGAGCAGCTAATTAAATATCAAATCAGAAGATTGAGCGCTGTCTTCGTTCATTAATTATTAACCAAAATCTATCTGACCATAAAGGCACTCTTCTTAAAGGTTAGAAAACTAGACCAGAAACAAGACACTACAACGCTAAATCTACTGAAAGAAAGCGAGTGTTCCTTAATAAAGGTACCTAAATAAATCGATATTCAGGAAATATATCACGTAACTTGACGCGACACGCGACTGTGCAGCGACTTTCATAAAATTATATCCGATTTATTTTAATAAACTATGAGCCTGGCAAGTTAAAAATGTTAAAATTATCTACTGACAATAAAGCAAACTGAATCTTAGATTTTCATTTATTTGTCGGAGCAAAGAAAATGATCGTAATTTTCGAGAATAAAATAAGGTAAATTTGATTTCAACCTATCAATCGGAGCAAAGAAAATTATCTTAGTTAGAAAAAAAACAAAAGATAGAGAGAAGAGGGAGAGAGAAACTAATAATAAAGGTAAGATAAGGTAGTTTCCATTCAGATGATGGCTGGCTTGTTGGAGATTTTCCGGGAAGGAAGAAACCATGCATTTCCTCTGATGAAGAAGGACTCTAACGGTATCCGGAGCAAGTCACACTCCAGAGACCAGATTGGCGTGACCAAAGGACTGAGCTGAAAAGACTCGTAAATGAAACCCTGCCGGTCGAACACTGTAGAACGTCAAAATATTCAAGGTTTTGCATGTAACTCATGACCAAAGGACATTTAAACTCAGAACATTCAAAATAAAATATCAACAGAAAAAACAGAGAATAAAAAAATTACCTGTAAAGATTTGCTATTCGACTAGATCGTTGGAACGCTCAGGTATGTCGTGGATGGACAAGAAGGCCTCAGAAAAGAAATAAGACGCAATTAAAATCTACTCATGGCGTCCCAAAATGGCGGCATTCATAGTAGAGAGGCAAAAAAAACAAAATTACTCACCTACCCAAAGCAGCATTACATCCCAGTTACGGGGCTAGATCCAGGCACTAACAAACAGAACTAACCAATATAAAGCAAGGTAAGGACTTTAAAAATCGGTCGGTTGGAACAATCCCATAAGATAAGACAAAAAAACTTCCAGCCGACCACACTGCTTCAAACGGAAATTACCTATAAAGGGTTGCTATTCGACTAGATCGTTGCAACGCTCAGGTATGTCGTGGATGGACAAGAAGGCCTCTGTAAAGAATTAAGACGCAATTAAAATCCACTCACGGCGTCTCAAAATGGCGGCATTCGTAATAGAGGCAAAAAAATCACTCACCTACATAAAGTAGCATTAAATCCCAGTTACAGGGCGAGTTCCAGGCACTAACAAACAAAACTAAGCAACGTAAGGCAAGGTAAGGCCTGAGACTCTAAAAATCGGTCGGTTGAAACAATCCCATAAGGTAAGACAAAAACTTCCAGTTGACCACACTGCTTCAAACGGAAATTACCTATAAAGGGTTGCTATTCGACTAGATCGTTGCGACGCTCATGTATGTCGTAGATGGACAAGAAGGCCTCTGTAAAGAATTAAGACGCAATTAAAATCCACTCACGGCGTCTCAAAATGGTGGCATTCGTAGTAGAGGCAAAAAAATCACTCACCTACATAAAGTAGCATTAAATCCCAGTTACGGGGCGAGTTCCAGGCACTAACAAACAAAACTAACCAACGTAAGGCAAGGTAAGGCCTGAGACTCTAAAAATCGAGCGGTTGTAACAATCCCTTATAAGCTAAGACAAAAACTTCCAGCCGACGACACTGCTTAAACGGCAAGCCAACGTAGAGTGATCTCCTTGAAAACTTCCCGGAAGCAGAAGAGCTTCCTCTAATATCTCCACTACAAAAACTACGACTTACCAATAAAGGTACAGCCACACGGCACGTGGTCGTGACCCGTCACATTCAATAATTTATCCAAAGCGATTTTGAAAAGAAAAACGCAGAATTTCGATGCACCAAAGTCTACCTTAATTAATTAGTCGACCTAGCTAAAAGGCCATAACCATTCGACCCGCTATTCATTAAAGAAACGTGCAAAAGTTTCGTGATGTCAGAAAAAAAATCCTCAAATGGCAACCCACGTTTCGGAATTGGTATTTGGTACGCCTGGTACGCCAAATCGCTACAGAAAACTGCTGCATTTTAAGATCTTTCACAGGCGTAGCCAACTGTTATATCAAAATCGGCCTCTCCTATTGGTCGATCCATCTCGTATTACGATATGTCTTCGTGATGCAATCAATTTGTCGCAAGAGCTCTCGTGGTGTAGAGGTTTATATAGTTGGGTCCCACCTGGAAGGCACGGGTTCGAACCCCGTTACTTTTTTTTCAATATTTTTTAAAGACTATATTTCTGTAGTTTTTTCCTTGATTTTGGGTATGTCTTGGGTTAGCACCTGGTTAGGTTCCTTTTCTTGAGCCCCCGTAGCGAGCGAAGCGAGCGGAGGGCCAATAGGAGAGGCCGATTTTGATACAGTCCGCTACGCCTGTAAAGGATCTTAAAACGCCTTGGATTGACATAAGGAAAATCGCCGATTCTTGAGTGGTTCACCATTCAGTCAAGAATAAAACCATATATTAACATTCAAAACTTGATTCGATGCAAAATGAAAGCTAGCACGTTACAAGGTGTTCTTAGTTTATTTTAATTCCATTTTTAATGTTCTTTGACAGATTCACTAGCGTCTTCAGACAGCGGTCTGTTTTGATCTTTTCTTGTGACCTTCGGCGACTGGCCGAATGTCGGCAATAGTTAAGTTGTTTCGCATGACCCTCCGCTCGCTGCGCTCGCTACGGGGGCTCAAGAAAAGGAAACTAACCAGGTGCTAACCGAAATCTAACCCAAGGCATAACCAAAATCAAGGAAAAAAAACTTTTTACAAACATAACCGAAAAAAGAATAAAAAAATAGCTTGGCACTGACGGGGGTCGAACCAGCAACCTTTGCATCACAAACACACTATCGAACCACTGACCTATCAGACGGTTACAAGAGATCTAGTGTACCGCGAACACATGGGTAATTCTGCCGATTCGGCCAACGTCGGGTCGCGTCGTGGAACCGACAAGAAACGATCAAAACAGATCGTTGTCAGAAGACGCTACTGACAGATTCCCCTTTGAAATGCTTGTACTTAGATTCGGCTTTAAACTTTAGGCGAGTGTTCCCCAAGAGACCGCGTTCCTGTGAACTTCAGGTCAATTGTCGAGCACAATAAGAGGGATGACAAAGTCTGTCTGACTGATGATTCGCTTTACTATTCATATAATAAAATTTGCTGACTATTGCAACGTTAAGGTCCATAATAGCTTGTGTTCGTTGCTACGTTGTTGAATAATTTGTCTTGAATCTTTACATAATAGCTATTTTCCAAATTCAAACTTCGAACAGGGTGATATTTAATTAGCAGTTTAAATGTTTTAATAGTTCATAATACAGGTTAAAATCTTCAATATCTTACCGCTGAGATTGATCATGTAATGTGAAGATCCACACTACTCACAGATCCACTTCAGGTTGGAGCACGTCCTGAATCACGAAAGCCCAAAGTTGCCAGTGACTTTCGAAATAGATATCCATATTAGAATATTAAGACGAGGTTCAGTGCTTATCTGAAGGAAATCTCCACAATTACTTATCCTTTCTTGAGCACCGACCTAGTAGCCCTAATATCAAGCCAAATCTGAACCCACTCGTGTTGCTTTATTCGTTTAGGTTACACTGCGGCTCCGACAGGTATACTATGACATATTACACCCATAATTCCTTGAGTGTTGAATTATAAAGAGCTATTAGTTGTAAAGTTATAAGAGTAGTTTAGTGTGCTTAATTGTACACAGTGGCAGAGAATAAAGAGAGTATTATTTTAAAAGTAGTAAAAGTTCCCCACGGAAAAAACGTGACAATATACATTTTAAAGGAGCAGAAGAGGGCGAAATATAATTAAATAAAAATCCTAAAGTTCTAGCATCTAGATTTATTATGTACGTAAAAAACAGTAGCTCTGTTTCCTATATTTGTAAACATCTTCTAAATGATAGGTACTGGGTACATAGTACACACAAGTAATATTCGGAAGTAAGTACATACTCAATATTTCAAAAAATATCACTTAATATATATACAAATATTGAAAAAATAGGCATTGTAATATATTCAAATTGTTGGGCAAATGCAAGAAATTCATTCCTAAATTTTCAAATAGTAATATAATTTTATAGAATCTGCTAGTCTGTACTTGCATAAAATATCCAAGATGTTCAAAATGATGTTATATTTAACAACAAAGAAATAACAATATGAATTCACAGTTATGTTAAGCAGAGTAATAAATAATATCACATTATTGCTTCTTATATACTTCTTTCTATCTCTTGTAGTTTAATAGATACCATAACAATAAATACCATTTTGAACATGTTGGTTGGAGTTTACATTCTATACTATGCTATAACGCCTAAGGCACGATAATAATCAATTTCGACCCTTAATGGATTTTTCAAATTGAATTTGTTGGGCAAAGACTTTCAAAATATGCTATGAAGTACAATAGGGATAAATGACTTGAACGACTAGACCTTGGAAATATGAAATTATGCCAAAATATCAAAAATTGTAATTAAATTAACTATTTCACATTTCAGTATAATTGAGTGTTCACACATACACTTTACTGCTTGGTACTAGAGATATACGGATTATAAGTTATATTTTGATACAACTTATCAGGAATCACTTCAACACGCTTGATAGGAGCTCCAATTTAAAATATCATGACTGATTTACTTTCGAAACCTCAAACAATGATACCCGTAGTTTGGGTTGCTATTACCTGTGCCCTGCATACTTTATCATATTCATACAGCACCGCCAACATTTTTTTCTCGACTAACTCAAACATATAATAAACATCACAACATTATTCCTAAAATTATAATTAAATTACAAAGGCAAGGGTACATGGTGAAATATTAAAAGGGCCAATCTTCAAGATTCTAAGTGATTTAAATGTCAAAACAAAACTTTTATCAGGATCAAATAGTCAATTCCATAATAAAGACACTGCCGTTTATTGTACAATTATTATTCTATTAAATATAATGTAATGTACAGAATGTCCGGAAATATCGTTCGAATAATTTTACGAGTGATTCTACATAAGAAATCAGGACAATTTTTTCATCTGAACCTGGGTCCGGAAATGTAGTTTTTTTTTTATTAATATCTTAAATATCCTTTTTGCCGATTTTGTTGAAATTTGGTAGCGTTATCTGCAATAATAAGGAGCTCATTTAGCTTTAATTAGATTAAAAAATTTAAAATCAGTGGCATCCCGTGGGACATCATCATACTGAATATTATTGACAAAAAAAATGTGCACCACTGACCTTTTTAAACATTTTATATTTTTTTTCGTATATTCATTTCCAAATTTCAATAGAATCGGTCAATGGGTATTTTAGATATAAATAAAGAACCGATTTCTTTTTTTTAAGTTTGGAAATGTAATAAACTGGTTTTCATTTTTTCTTCTCGAAAACGAGCAAAATGTTGTATCTTTAGTTGTTTAATACGAAAAAAATATAAAATGTTTAAAAAGTCATACACTTTTTTTGTCAATAATATTCGAAATGACGCCCCCCAGGACGCCCCTGGAACTTATATTTTTAATCTAATTAAGGCTAAATGAGCCCCTTATTATTACAGATAATACTACCAAATTTCAACAAAATCTGTAAAAGTATATTTAAGATATTAATAAAAATATCGATTTTTTTTTTAAATTATGGGAATATAATAAACTGGGTTTAATTTTTTTCTCGAAAACGAAGCAAGATACGCAAACAATTCAAGAAGCAAAAATGTTGTATTTTTAGTTGCTTAACACGAAAAAAATATAAAATGTTTAAAAAAGTCAGCGGTACACATTTTTTTGTCAATATTATTCGGTATGCTACCCCCCGGGACGCCACTGGACTTTATATTGTTAATCTAATTAAAGCTAAATGAGCCCCTTATTATTATTATTATAACCCTACCAATTTTCAACAAAATTGGTAAAAGTATTTTCAAGATGATAATAATAAAAATCGATTTTTTTTTAAAAGTGTAATTAATTTGTTTTTTATTATTTTTTTTTCGAAAACGAAGTAAGATACGAAAATAATTCAAGAAGAAAAAATGTTGTATTTGAAGTTGCTTAATACGAAAAAAATATAAAATGTTTAAAAAAGTGAGTAGTGCACATTTTTTTGTCAATAATATTTAGTATGACGCCCTCCGAGACGCCACTGGACTTTATATTTTTAATCTAATTAAAGATAAATGAGCCC
>MU186796.1:0-55283 GCA_016904865.1 Pissodes strobi | reverse complement strand
ATTCGGTATGACGCCCCTCGGGATGCCACTGGACCTTATATTTTTAAATTAATTAAGGCTAAATGAACCTCTTATTACTACAGCTTCCTTCGGGTTCTATCCGCTCTTAAAGTTAGCTATACAACTGTTTTAAGTTCTACTTTTTTATTCCATACCAAACCTGGCACCGGTTAGTCACTTGACGACTGCTAGGACCAGGGATTTCACAACCACCGTAGTAAAGTCAAATCAAGAAGTTTGTCAGAGTTCTTCAAGTAGTAATTCAAGAAGCAAAAATGTTGTATTTGAAGTTGCTTAATACGAACAAAATATTAAATATTTAAAAAAATCATTCTTTTGTCAATAATATTCGGTAAGACGCCCCTCGGGATGCCACTGGACTTTATATTTTTAAATTAATTAAGGCTAAAGAAGCCTCTTATGACTACAGTTAGTACTACCGAATTTCACGAAAATAAGTAAAGAGATATTTCCGGACACCCTGTATATTGAATACAAATGTTATTTATAGGATATAATTAAACAGCATGTTCTTACATTATAATGAAGATTAGCCCCATTTATATCCTGTACTTACAATCTATAAAAGCAATATTCATACGGATGTAAAATATCCGTAAACGGATATGCTTGAATATCCCTGACAGCTATTTTTTTATCGAAATATATCGAGATTTGGGCCAGCGGTATACTTAAATTGGAACCATATGAAAAACTTATTACTTTTACGAAAAAAAAAACTGTTTTATAGAACGTTCGGCATGGTGAAAACTGTTACAGTTCGTTTCGAAATTAGAGAAAGTAATGCACCTATGTGCTAATAATCACACGTATTGGTAGCTAAAATGGCTTTGTGGAAGACGGTGGAAGAGAGAAAATATGATCAAAAAGGACTTAATTGGAATTGTAAATTTGAATAACCCTGTTTGCACAACAAAACATGTGGTTGATTGAATGGCTCTAAAACGAAATATTAGAGTACTTCGCCTTCCGCCCTATCAATGTGAACGCATAAAGGCCCTTTTAGTGTCAAAATATAGACATTAAAGAACATCTGTTTTTCATTATGCATTTATCCATATTTAGTAGTTTATTAATTTTTAATTTTTTTAACGATTTTCTTCAGAAATGCTACATTATATATAGTAAGTAAACCGGTTTTCACCTTTATATTAACCATACATTTTTTGTCATGTCTGTAATTTTGAAACGAATTTTCAAACATAATGTAGGGAGTGCAAAAAATATAAAAATATGACATAATATTGAACGAAATCAGTATTTATTTTATGAGATTGCAGGTTTTTATGCCAAAACTATATCAGTTATTTTATAATATTGTAGACAATAATTTGTGTATATGTTTAAGTTCGACTGTAACCCCGCTACTTTAGTGATTTAGTACGAATAATTTATCTAGATTAAAATTCTAGCTAGAATACTAAAATTTAACCAATAACAACCAGTACTTTTTTACATACATGATGATTTCGGCTTTTACTTGGTGGCAATTCATTTTACAATGTAAAATAGACACAAATTACTTAATTTCCACAAATTTTATTTTTAACCCTTGACATATGTTTCGCTAAAACATTAGTTTCATCAGAAGTACGGACTTCAACCAATCCTGTGTTGTTACAAAGAGAACTCATAAAAGTGTACTGGCATACAAATAAATTGAATCAGGTAAAAAGGTTTAATAGTGGAGAAACACAGAGATCCATGTGGTCAGTATTATTTAATTTATTAATTTCTGGGGTTTCTAGTAAATTCAATTTTGTTCCTCTACCTGTAATATGTAAAACACCGAATTTGTCATCGAAAGTGTGATTTACTTCGATTAAATAGTTTTTAACCTTAAGCATGCAATGATCATCACTTTTTTAATTTAAAACGATACTGAATCTTCAGTTCTTTACACTTTGTTCTCACCACAACCAGCTCCCAAGTTAGATATACAGCTGCCTTCGGGTTCTATCCGCTCTTAAAGTTAGTCATACGGCTGCTTTAGGTTTTAGTCCATTCCTTCCAAACCTGGCACCGGTTAGTCATTTGACGACCGCTAGGACCAGGGGTTTTACAACCACCGTAGTAAAGTCAAATCAAGAAGTTTGTCAGAGTTCTGAGAATGACAAGTGTCTAAAAGTCCGTGCTTTTGATCAAGCTAATGTTTTAGCTAAACATATGTCGATTTGTGGAAATTAAGCCATTTGTGTCTATTGTAGACAGTACTTTTTTAGTCATGACAGTAAATTTATAAGATAAAAAAAAATGCATAGTAAGATACAGACATTTCACCGTATGTCATTAAATTTCACCATACATGCCTATAGTCAGAGCCTAAAACACGGCCAGATTATTCTTCATTACTAGGAAAAATCCAGAAATTTACTATTTGTCTGCGTTTTTAAGACTTCTAATTATTTTAATTTATGACGCCATGTTTTTATATATTTTGCTATGATCCCTCAAATTCGATACTACCCATAGTAAGTAGCTTTTCATCAGCAGAACAATAACTTTTTTCGTAAGATTAATAATTATAAATTAATTAATATTAAGTTTTCCATCCATTGTATATGAGATGAAAACTGATATTTTCAAGCATTTGTCTTCTGGCTTAATCTGAACCAAAATTTTAAATACATTTGCGCCTGCCCTCTGATTTGAGTTGCATAAAATAGTAGTCCGGCTGGAGAGGCTCAAGATTTCCAATTTTTTTTTGGCATTTTGCTACCCACACTGCTAGTCGCGGTTCAACTTAAATTTAAAGTGTGCATGACAGCGGCGCGGCCGGCCCAAAACGCAGCCAGTCGAGAGCTAACTCTGAATGATTAAAACAAAAATCCATCAGGTCAGGCAGAACTTCAGAAAACCGACAAAATGTTGAAAATATCTAAGTATACCATTCCCAAATGTTATATTTACTTGTATAAAACTGTCTGGGATATGTAAATGTAGCTTTTTGCATGATCATCCGGTACACTAATTAGAAAAGCTGTACAAAATAATCGTGTTGTGGTTTTTAATACAAAAAAAAAGAGTATATGTGAAAAAAAATCCCCGTATATAAAATAAATAAAAATATATACAGATTGAATGCCCTTAATAGGCTGCACATTATAAAAAAATAAATTTTATTTAGCAGTCTACATTCTGTTTGAAATGTAATATTGTTGTAAAAGCATGTTTAAACAGCAAGCATAAAAAATGCCCGATGTTTGCAATGTTTCAAATATACTGAATTTATATATATACAAATACACTCTCCTCTCTCTCAAATTCTATTTAGAAAATAATCTCGACGCATAAAAATTTCGTAATTTGCATTTTCTAGTTTAAGGTACATCTTTTTTCTCCTCTTCTCCCATATTCGGATCGAAGAAGAGTGCCGAAAAAGCGAATAGTAGGAACACTATACCTCCAATGATCGTTACTAAAAAAGAAAAATAATTATACTTTAGTATATTGAGGTAAACCGCCTAATAAAATATTATTTCATTAGACCTTATACATTCGGTTTTGGGACACCCCATATATGTAAAGCAAGAAAAAGAGAAAAACATAAATTGAAGTCGGGTTTTGCGAGGTTTTTTTTTGGAGGAAATCCGAAAGCGTATCGCTCGAGGCGCCGTGTACGATTTGTGAATTATTTTGCTTCTGTGTTGTAATATCATTACAGGTCTGTAAAATGAAATTTATAATATTGTTATTAACATAATTTGTACAAAAGCTTTTTTTTATTATGATGGATAACTCATATATGATGGCATAACATGTGTACATACTTAATGAAATCGTTTTATCCTGTGAACAACACTGCTTTAAATGAAAACCGAAAATGAATTATTTGCTGGCTTTATGTTAGGATTTTAATATTAGAATGACTGAGAGTGTACGCAAGGGCCTTGCTGAATCTACTAAGCATTTGCTACCCTGGCGATAGAATATCCTAGTTATAAATGAAATAGTCATTCTAGAGATATTGGAACTAAATGGCTGGGTAGCCTCCGTAATCCAGGACCTCAGTAGCTTCCAGCGGCGCTTGGCTAACTAACAACCCCTTCAGTTTTAAATGTATTGTTACAAGTGTGGAACTACGTATTGTAGTACGGGATATTTTAAAGGTTATACAGCATAATTCGGTTTAGGAATTTAGATCGAGGGCTTCTCTGCCGTACTCTTCTCGTGAATTCCAGGCTGAGTCCGGCACGTTTTTCTCTAATAATTAATTAGATGTATTAGGAATCTGTGGTATAATTTACATGACGCACCTTTCCCTCAAATTTCCCTAATTTTGTTACCGTTGTACACATTTCGAGTAAGTAAAATTTTTTGCATAACACAACGTACGGATTGGTTATCTTTTCAATCTATTTTGACGGTCGTTGGCAAAACAAAAACAAAGCACAACTTTGCTTATCTTATTCAACTATGTTGAACAGGCCCGGGTATGTTATACTACAATATAGAGATCTAAATTGGCGCTGCACGTATCCAGGACAAGATGACGTATATATTTACATTTCCGTGTTCATTTCAAGATAAGGTGGTCTTGAAATAGACACGGAAAAGTGATGCAATATTTGGACCGCGTTACGCATAACATGACCAAGCGCCATTTCGTAAATTTTGATATAAAATCGCCTTCTAGTGTCTAAAGGTGTAATCTAACTATAAAAAAAATAATGGGTTTATACCGGGTGTCAACGAAATCGTTTAACAACGCACCATTCAAATGCTTTTTTAAGGGAAAATTTGCAATTTTGGATGAAGATATGGTTTATGAAAACTCAGATTTTCCAATAAAAAAACAAATGAATATCACTTCCGGTCAAACCGGAGGCAAGAATTTCAAATACAACCCTGCATATATTATTACATACTTGATTAGAGCTTGAAATTCCATTTTCAACGATGTATCACAAGTTGTAATTTTTTTTCAAAATGGCGGCGTAGAGGGCATTTATTCCAAATTCAATATGGTGGCATTTCGACATAACCAATGGATTTTTTGTCAAAATATCCGTTGATATAGGAGACAAGATAGGTTTTCTTGTATATTTTTCTCACTGTTGGAAATTTTTAATAACTGTTGTAAATTTGAAGCATTTTTAGTTTTTCTTTAAAATGTCAAAATTTATGTAAATTTTTCTCAAAATTTTGAATAGAACCCTATACATATTTTTAAACATTGAAATAGAGCTCGAAATTCCCTTTTGAACGATGTATCACAAGTGGCCATTCTTTTTAAAGATGGCGTTGTAGAGGGCATAATTCGCGCCGCCATATTGAACTATGCCCTCTACAACGCCATCTTTAAAAAGAATGGCCACTTGTGATACATCGTTCAAAAGGGAATTTCGAGCTCTATCCAAATGTGTTAACATATGTACAGGGTTCGATTCAAAATTTCGAGAAAAATTTACATGAATTTTGACGTTTTAAGAAAAAAATAAAAATGGTTCAATTTTATAACAATTATCTAGAATTTCCAACAGTGAGAAAAATCTCCATGAAAACCTATCTTGTCTTCTATATCAACGGACAGTTTGACAAAAACTCCAATGGTGATGTCAAAATACCGCCATATTGAATTTGGGATAAATGTCCTCTACGCCGCCATTTTAAAAAAAATGGCAACTTGTGATACATCGTTAAAAAGGCAATTTCAAGCTCTAATCAAATATGTAAAAATATATGTAGGGTTGTATTTGAAATTTTTGCCTCATGCTCACTTCCGGTCAAACCGGAAGTGATATTCATTTGTTTTTTTATTGGAAAATCTGAGTTTTCACAAACCATATCTTCAACCAAAATTTCAAATTTCTCCTTAAAAAAAAACATTTGAATTGTTATTGAAAAGAAAGCATTTTTAATCAAAAATTATTTCACTTTGACGTAGACAAGCAAGGCATTAAAAATTTCATTTCATAGTAGGATACCCTCCCCCCCGCACCCCCCCTTGGAGACCTAGAAAATCACATATATGGTGTCTCCAAGGAGTTGTTATCTCTGGTGTAGTGTTGATTAGTATCAACATGTCAAGGTAAGTACTTTCAGTTGTTTGAAGTGTAGTCTACATAACCCAAATGAGCTATCACTCTTATACACTTGCGTTGCAACACAAATATTTTAGGCATATGCGCAGAGTGGCCCCAATTAATGAGGCCATAAGTCATTATAGAGTTGTACTCAAAGTAAGCAACCCTGAGTGCCCAGTGCCAGACAAATTACGCATAAGGATAAGGATAGACATCTTGACAATTTGGTGTAAGCGATGTCAAGAAAATTTATTGCTGCATCTAGACCTAGTTGACAGGAGTTAAGGTCTCTAAGGGAGAATATTATATGTTGAGTTTTGGCCTCATTTAAGCATAGTCGATTTGATATCGCCCATTCCCTCAGATTAGCACATGACTTGCCCACTGTGAGAGCAAGGTTAGATACACTTGAATCAGCAATCAGAGATGTAGTGTCATCAGCATACAGACAAAACGTAGAGTCAGGATCACAGCTGGGCAGATCATTAGCATACACTAGAAAGATAATACGCCCAAGAACCGAACCTTGCGGTACTCCATACTGTACCATTAAGCTCAGAGATTTACCACCCTCAAAATAGACCAACTGCCTTTTATCTATCAAATAGGACTGGAGCAGCCTAATACTATTATAATCAAATTTATAGTATTCGAGCTTCTAAAGAAGTATATCATGCTCTACACAATCAAAAGCACTTGACAAATCATGAAATGTAGCATGTGTGTAGGCCACTCTGAAAGCCTTCAAGAATCTTCTCACACTACATTCCGAGCCAGTGGAGCGTCCCTGCCTAAACCCATGTTGTTTGATGTAAAACAGTGTACTTTGTTCAAAACATTCCTCAATCTGAATCCTAAGCAGTTTCTCGAAAATCTTACCAAAGATTGGAACAAGCGAAAGAGGGTGGTAATTTTCAGAACCCTTTTATGAATGGGTATGACCTTAGCAATCTTAAGCGACAACGGAAATATGCCAAGTTAATCAGTTTTGTTAGTGGAACAATAATCAAGTTTTTTATGGTTTTTATGAGTTTCATATTAAAATCATTACTTGGGTTATTGCTCATATCATCTATAACCTGACTCACCATTAATATAATATACAGCGTGTACTATAATAATTATAACGATACTTGAAGACAACAAATTAAATGCAATCACAAAATGGGAATATATTGTGCTTCTGGAATAGTAAATTTTTTAATAAAATAGAAGGGAAATTTGAATAGCGTCGTTCAGAATTTACCATTTCAGTGGAACATGTTAATGTAATAGTACATTTTAACATTGCAATTTAGTGGTTTTCTAATTCCTCCTCTACTCCATTAAATCAATTTTTAAATTATGCACACAGAATGGTATCCGATGCGATGACAACAACTTTAATATGACTTGCGGTCAGTAAAGGTAAAGTGGCAAAGTATGTGTACTGCTGTTTCCTCCTCTTCCTGACAGAAGCTGCACTGCAGTCCTTCTGCCGGTCCAATCGTACTTATATATTTATTGAGCCAACATTATTCTAGTTATATTCTTTTCTGACTTCGTAGCTATTCTGAGAATTTTGGCCATGGTTCTTTATTGAGATTTCGTTTTCATCCATAATTTGATGCTACATCTTTGTACAGAAGGCTCTTGTTTGGGTTAATGAGTCGACCTCTTCGTTGCCTTTATACTCTATTTGTACTGGTACCCAAGCTAAGGTCAGCCTGTTTCGACTAACCCAGATCTCTCAGAACTTCTATTATTGTAGTTTTCAGTTAACTGGTTGACTTGACTCCGTATATACCGCCCCCTGAACCACCATCGGTTTTTGATCCGTGCATCCCTTCCATGCATCTGTGTCTGTTAAACTTACCAAAGTTTTATCAAAGCTATATTTGGGAAGTATGCCATCTATTGGCCTTCTCATCATGAAGTCACTTGCCAACTCGCACCAGTCCAGCCTGTTGGGTCTTTGGCTACAATTCCCACCGACACATATGCTATCATCTGTCTAATGACTAACGTGGTAATTTTTGGTTGCATTCTCCAGTTTTTTTTCGCACATCCTTTTGCACAAACTGAAAGCTACTACGCTGCTTGGTGTAGTTTTCTGTACGTGTTGATTCCATGTTAGCTTATGTAATAACTGTTGCTACAAAACTAAAAGAAACTTACCAGTTCTAACCGAAATCTTCTGTGCAATCATTCTTCCTCCTAATACTGCCACTCCGGTACATATTGAATGTCCAATAACACCTCCAAGTATAACACCGTAGACATTCTACAAAAATACAAGTGAATTATTCTGTATAAATGTAAACAAACTGCTACAAAACAAATAAGTAAGTTATTTGAAAATAAAAACATTTAATTACTTCAATCAACAATAATAGTAAGGCTTTGATCTTAAAAATACTGAGGTTTTTTTTTTAGGTTAAAGTGAAGTGAGTAGAACGCATATATTTTGTGCTTTTCCCGCAGACATAGTCAGTTTTAATACTTGTGTGTTACACCATTGTAAAGCTTGAATTTGGCGGTTCTACAGAAACTACAGAAGCTTGATAATCAATTAAAGTGTATACTGTGCTAAAATTATTTTCTATTGTCAATCTGAGAATCCCATTGTGTTGCTGCCTATTGTTCAGATAAATATGGTATGCAAACATTTCTGTTAAATTCCTTAGTTTTTTGGAACTTTATCATTGTGCTTGTTCAGTTGAGTTGTAATTGTACAATATTTAGTACAATTATTTTAAACTTGTTTAGCAGCATCATTTTATTGGATGAATAAAATGAGTCAATCTGAGATTATGACTTGCTGTGTATGTAAATCTAAACGTATTGCCAAAGAGGATAAAAATCAGCCAAACCAATATGTAGGACTTGCTGTGAAATCAAAACCACTACAGAGCTGCGTGTTATGTTGTTGCAGAGTCGCGCATGTATTCAGTCCAAGTTGCAAGGAAGAGAACTTAAATAAGATTAAATCTCATGCATTGCCCAGCAACCAAAATACTAATGCATCTCTTTCAGCACTTCAGGTGGAGACTACATATCTAAAAAAACTGCTTAGTGAAGTGGAAGATAAAAATGATCTCCTGAAGACTCATAATGCCCTTTTAACTAAGTCTATGGCTCAGCTTGAACAAGAACTCGCGACTTTTAAGGCAAGCAATTCTATCAACAGCAAAGCCAGCAGTTCATCTTCTGCCATGGGGAACATTGAGGAACTGTTTCAAGAGTACAGTGAAAGAGAAATCAGGAAAAAGAATGTTATGATCTTTAACTGCTCAGAATCTGCAGAGAATATAAACAATCTGGTGCGTGATGTGGTTGCAAGTTGTTGTCCCAATGAACCTTTTGATGCTGGGAGCTTTAATGCTTTCAGGCGTGGCAAGGAAACTGATCATAAGTGTCGACTTATCAAGGTGGTATGCACTTCTGCTCATGTTGCCTCCGCCTTAATAAAAAATTCCAAGAAGATCAAAAGTGTGGCTCCTCTAAAGCACCTTTCTCTGTCAGATGATAAGACTCCAAATCAACTGCAGCTGCATAGGAATGTCAGGTCAGGAAGCAATTGCAAGAGCGGCTTGAAGCTGGGGAGGAGAACCTGAGAATTGTGCATAGCAATGGAATTCCAAAAATTGTGTCCAGCCATAGGCAGCATTTAAACTGAGTGATTTGTCTAACAAGAAGCTTAATGTACTGTATCAAAACGTTCGAGGTCTTAACAGTAAAACTCATGCTTTTTATAAATCTGTGTGTGAGGGAGAGTGTGATGTTGTTTCCGTGTCTAAAACTTGGTTGCAGGATGGTGTCTGTGACCAGGAGCTGTTCTCCACTGAATACACTGTATATCGCAAGGATAGAAATTTGGAGGCTATGGGAGTCACTCGTGGAGGTGGAGTAATGCTTGGTATGCAGAATGATCTATGTTCAACCAAAATAGATCTCAATAATCTGGAGGATCAGATTCCACAGGTAGATGTGGTTTGCTGCAAAATCAGTGTGGACTTTAAATTTATCTTTATATTTGCTATTTACGTACCACCTAATTCTCCAATTGAAACTTGCAGGTTTTGATAAAACTCGAACTTCTGGCTCAGGCGATTTGTTATGATTTTTGTTAACAGCTTGTAGAAGATAGACAGCATGCTGATGAGTCTGTAATTTTCCATGTTCGTATTGTCACCACCGACCTATGGAGGTCGGTGATTGTCACCCTTTTTGAAGAGGAGAATGACTTATGCATTTTTCCAGTAATCTGGAATCCTTTCTTCATCGAGGCATTTACTCAGTAGAATTAAGAGGGCTAAGTGTTTTCCCTCCAATTTTTGTCATCTCGTTCGTGATCTGGTCTTCTCCTGGAGCCTTACAATTCTTGAGCTGTTTTAAAGCTGCCTCTAGCTCGTTGGGGCTCTAATTCTTCTGATCCCACGTTCAAGATTGATTTTCGTGTTTCGTCTTGCGGGGCTGCCACTGATTGTTTGTAGAGCTTTCGATAAAAGTTCTCAACAGTTTCAGCGATCCTATCTCTTTTTCTTTTAGCTCACTTATGGCGGGACGGCTCTTCCTTTCTATTAGACGTTTTCTCTCCAGTTGGGTATTGATATATATTTTGGCTCTGATCAGCCTATGGTCACTGCCCGTATTGAAATGATTTATGACCGATACATCTAAGCACATTGGGTTGTTCGATGTGAGGATGTAAGCTATTTCGTTTTTGATCCGTCGCGTCGGGGCTTCTCCAGGTCCACTTTCTTTCTGGTTTTTTCTTGTAAAAGGTGTTCATGCAGTAGACCCGTTCTTTGTTGAGGAAATTTATCATCGTTTGTCCTCTTTTGTTTCGTGTTCCAAGTCCAAAATTCCCAATAAAGGGGGAGTGCGTGGGAGACTTTGCCCTATTTTGGCATTAAAGTCGCCGAGTATAATGGAGAATGGGGTGTTTTCTGTGTTCTTTGCTGTTGTTAGATCCTCGTAAAACTGTGCCACTTCTTCCTCGGTTGAGGTGGAAGTGGGGGCATAAGCACAAATGATCTGGATGCTAAACATTTGGTTCAATTTCAGTACGGCGTAGATCACCCTGTCTGATATGGATTTGGTCTTGGTGATGAGGTGTTTCCTCCTGCTATGAATTAGCAGTGCTACGCCACCGATGTGTGAATTTTCGTCCTTGTTCTTTTGGAATAGAAGGTGTCCGGATTTGAGAATGATGGTTGCTTCGCCTTTTCGCCTCGTCTCGCTGATCCCGAGCACATCCCATTTGATGTTTTGCAGTTCGTGCTCTAAGCAGGCGAGATGTTCATCAAATCTCATGTTGCGAATGTTATATGCTGCGGCATAGAGAATCTTATCTAGGTTTTGGTTTTTCGTCGTTTTGCTTGTAGTTTGTGGCGATTTTTTTGCCTCCCCTAGATTCCGTGAGGCAGATTCCTTTCGGAGTGTGGGAGTTACGGGCATTAGATGCTTTACCCACCTGGGGACCAGTTCCGGTTTTTTCAAATTTCGCCATGTGAATTTTTGATGTATTGTGTATAAAACGATTAGTTTGAGAATTTAACGACAATGGCTGCCCTAATTATCAGTGTTAGTTGCTTGCATTGTTTCTGAAATTGGAACTATTTATGTGCTTTGAAGTGCATGAAACCCAAATTTGTATCTAATATTTCATTGTATATTTAGGTATACAGTTTATATTGTTACGGGTATTTTTAAATATGTAAAACCATGTATTTCGAAGTTTTTGTTGGTGTTTAATTTCATGATTTTCTCTCAGTCTCGGCTAGTTTCTTGGTAAGAGGTACTTAGTGTAGTTATGCCTCAAAAAGGCCATAATGGAAACTATAAAAATGACCCTAAAGTTCATGTTTTCGGTTTTCCAAAGGACGTAAGTTTAAGCTTTAAGTTATATCCTTCATGAGCTGCTTGAAATTACCAAATACTCTTTTATTAAACTTGATATGAATTATGTTCTCGTTTAGACATGGTTGCAGAAAACTGATTAATAAGTTCGAAGAGACATTTTTGGATATATACAATAAAAAGTATTTTCTTTTTGAGCTGTTATTAAACTATCTAAATGACAACAGCCTAAATTGATATTTCAAACATTTTTTTAGCAGCATATCCAAATACACTTACTAATAATAATTGTTCTAAACATAATCATAATCTTTTGAGTTAAAAAAGCAAACTGGATACTTTTCATAAATAAATATTAGGACCCCAGTAATATGTCCAATTTAACCCAAAAACCTGTATACATAAAGCTTTTTCATGTTTTACCACTATCATAAATAAACTACCTTAAATCTATTTTTCTATTAAATACAAATGACTGGTTTTGACAGCTCGGTAATTTTTTAAACTCACAATTTTCACAAGTCAAAAGGGTCAAATAACATATCATGTCATAAAATATCAAAAACTGAAAAATATTAGTGCTGTCGCTTGGCAGGGTTTTGACAGGTGTCAAAATGGTTGACAGTTTTTATTTACCTTGGTCGACCTAGTAGAAATCGTTATCTCGATCAAGATCTGTCATAGTTAGTCTGCTTTTGGATATTAGATTCTGATCTTTGCCAGCTAACATCGGATCTTCTGTCATATCACAATACCAATATCACGGGATAACCAATTTCCATTTAAATATTGTGGGGTCCTTTGGATGGAGAAAACACACTACTAAATTTGGCATTACTATTATGTATTATGACACCTTTATACCTATAGTGACATTTTATCACCTACCTATTTTGATAAACTGGATATTCAAAGATTTTTGCTTTGAATTTCAATTTTCCGTTAAAAAAAATCGAATGAGGCGCAGTTTGACTCAGTATTGAATAGCATTGCATCATGGAACCACGACTACAAATCAGCAAGTTTTCATGCACTTCGATCCACTTACGGTCTCCACACGTTTTATTTCTGTGGGGTTAAGTAAAGGTTCAAGTATACGCGGGTAAGCCAGCTCCGATTGGGGCCTTACAAGCAAACATTGAGCACTTGTAAATTGTTAAGTTTCGGTAAAAGGATATTTTTAAGACTCCTTGGTACATACCTCTCTAGCTCCTAGAAGAATGGTGGTTAGTTGAGACCTATCGCCCCACTCTGCCAAAAATGTAAGGGTGAACGCTTGCAGGAACACCCTCAATATAACTGCAAGGGGACTGGACGGTTTCGGGCGTCGATTTGTTGCCAACTCGACGTCTTGCGTTGAACCCCTTTCTATCTTAAATAGGAATTTTGCTATAAATAAAACTATCACTGTCGAGAGGCAAAATTACGTTTTACTACTATTTTAAATATAATAAATAACATGAGGTTAAAATATCTTAAATCTTGTAATACCTGTTCCTCCCTATTTCTGAGTTCTATCTGGACCTCCTCCATCTCCTCCTGCCCTTCGTTTGGAGACATGGAGCAACCTTCCTTTAACATCTTAAGACCGAATATCGCAAACAGCGCTGTACTAATATAAAAAGTATAGGCTCTGGGAATATAGGTGACCAGCCAACCAAAGAGGGCTAGAAGAAAAAAAATAACCATCTTGTCAGGAGTTTCCAACTCGTACTATTATTTTTTTAAATCACAAAGAAACTTTTTGGTCACGTTCCTCTAGAGTATTTTTTTCTGGGAGATTCAAATTCGTTTTTTATTATCCGCATTTTATGATAATGGTTTGCGATTAATCCTTTATCAGCTGTATTTTGATTAATAATTTGATGGCTCGCTTAAACTTGATACTGAGTTCCAAACTACTACTTAATATTGCCAGAAACTCAGACCATCATCACTGTCAGCATTATTTTTATAAATTAAACCTGGATTTTATTACGCTCTTTCTGTCATTCTAATGGGCGCAAAACCTTCACTCCAGCTTAGAAGGAACTGAGAGTGAATAATCTCAAATTGAAAGAAAAATTTTAAGTTTGAGAATTTAAAATTAGAAATTGAATGAATTTACGTATGTCGATGCGTAGGCTAGAATGAGTTGTCGCCGAACGTACAAATTAAGCCCTAGCTCAAATGTCAGAGAGTAGGGGTGGGTTTGATTTATAAGGCGCCACGGGTTTGTAGACAGCACAAGCGAGTGAAATGTGGAACTCGTTTTGGCTTAAGCTTCGCGACAAAATAAAAAGAAGACCAAAATTTTCAAGAAAACCGATCAATAAAACAACAACAATAAGTTAGAAAATTAGATCAGGTTTAAATGCCGGACATTTGTCAGTATCAATAATGGAAAAATAATTACCCAAAAATTAATCAAAAATCAAAGTCGGTAATGAGTAAATACCCAAATATTAATCGAAAAAAAGTCAGTGATAAACAAATACTCAAATATTAATCAAAAATAATTGAAGTCAGTGATAAACAAACACTCAAATATTAATCAAAAGTAAATCCAGAACGTTTCAATTATTGAGCGCAAGTAATAAAGAAAAACCAGATACCTACCGCGTTTAGCGACCTTTTCCTTTGGAATATTAATCAAAAGCTAATTAAATAAAACAGGTAAATAGACAAACAAAGAATCAGTTTATTACTATTAAATGAAATATATCATAGCTGATCATAAAAGAGATGAGAAAATGACCAGTAATTCTAGCAGATTAATTTATGGTAACACTGTGTTTCAACGAGAAATAGTAGGCTTTACTTGGTTACTTGACGAAATAAATCACACGCCGATCACAGGCCGAAATATTCAATTGCAATTTATGATGAACGCGTTAAGCCTTAATAAGAAACAACGTCAGTACAATATGACGAAGGCCAGCGACACTGCAAATATCTACTCATTATATAATAATCACTTAATATATGGCTAATTAAAGGGCATCAAATCATGATTCGTTACAGGGCCGTATTACTAACTATGTTTATCTGGGTATCAGTTATGATACGTTGGTAACCGCCGCAAAAATAAAATAAAAATAACTAGTTCGACCTGGCGTTATTGTGGCAACCAATCAATTTTAGACTTTAAGGTATGCCAACTTAAGCGTAAGTACGTCCCGGTCAAATTACCGGTAGGACAAAGATAATGAACAGTTTGTTTGAATAAAAAATATATCAAAGGCCACAATAAAAATTAAGAATAACTCAAAGACTACTAGGCCGTATCACCAATAGTAAGTACTTATCTGATCTACAGGTATCTAACGTATCTAAGCCAGATATGGTGAAAAATTGAGAATAATAATAAAAACTAGTTCGACCTACAACATTATTGCGTCAGTCAATTAAAAGTTCAAAATTTAAGGAAAAATCGGATTGGTTCTAGATCAAACCGATTTAACTGAATTTAAGAATTCGATTAAATAAAATCAAGCGTCTTAGGCTAGACAAAATTGGCCCAATATTCAAAATTCATTTAATAGAAAATAAGAATAAAATAAATGTTACTTTAGTGAAGGAGAAAAAAATTAAAAATTTAATCTTTGTTCGAAAACAAAGCAAAAAAACCAATCCAAAACAGTATGCGCTACGAAAGCCGGAAACACGAAAAGCCACCGACTTTACTTTCGGGGTCCTCACGCGCCAAATTCAATTCTTTCGAAATTGAAATTTGTTTAGCGACGCGGCGCAAATTTTATTTTTAATTGTCTGGATCGTCGGAGCGAAGCCGGACGGAATCTACGAGGGTTTTTCGCTAGTAAATATAAATGCGCTTGAAGCAATAGGAACGGTGACGAATTCTAAGGTTATTTACACTTCGATATACGATAGCCAAATCGGCCCGTGACAATTTCCTACAGTACTACGTCTACTGATATGCTTCCCTATTTTTCAGTTCTGCATAATTCGGTTTTAGAAAGAAGTTTTACACAGATAGGAAATATACCTAAATAGTTGTTAACAAAGCCTGCTAGCGACTTTTTAATGAGATCATCATGTGTCATTTTATTTTTTTATTTAACATTTCTTTAAAAATTAGTAGAATCTTTTAATTTTTCTTAATTTGTATTAGGTATCTGACGCCAAATTACTGGATTAGGATGTTTTAGGGAACTAGAGAAATAAAGTATTACGAGCTCCATTGTAGGTACGTACGACCGTAAAAATAATCTCGGAAATACACAAAATATACAAAAGGTCAACGAACGCTTATTCGCATGTTCTACTACTATTCGATGGTAGACAAAATCCGCTTATCATTTCGAAGTACAAATATGTACTTAGACTTAGAGCCTGTAAATTAAGACTGTGTCAATAGCTTCGATTAGTTTGCATAGTGTTATATTGTATATTTGACGATCTTTGGTTTTATTATTCTATTCTTTGATGCGTGCCTCAAGGTATTATGTAATAAATAAACAGTGAAATAGTTTGCAATATGCGTTCCGAGAAAAATTAATGCTTATCGAAACACTCATGTGTCAAAAACCCAAAATGTGAAACGTGCTTAACCTCAGCTTCGAAGAAAATATATATAAAAATAGTATAAATAATGACTATGGACCCAAAGCGATTAGTCATCTAACACATTTGCTTAAGCCCGTAGAATGAAGAATAGTTAAATCCCCTAAGCAGGAAGCCCAAATTCAAAAACAAAAATATATGTTTCGCATAGTTTCCTAATACAGTTGTATATCCTTATTCCCTATCTGTTATGGGCAAGTAAAGATATATTAATTGATAGCAGCGTAACCGATAAGCTTTAAGTAACCGTAATAGTAAAGGACTCGAGAAAATTCTTCACTATATTACATATAAAAATAATGTTGTTAATATTAATATTGCATTTCATTTAATAATCTGTCGAGGCATGTCATTGGGCCAATTCCTGAAACTTCTTGGCAAGTATAGTTGTGTTCATCAATCTGTGGGACAGCGATTTTAGACTTGTGTAATTTAGTTTTTAGCAAATTTTGAGAGAATGATCTACCAAGAAATTAAAGGCCCATATCTCTTCTTCCCATCATATCCAAGATCGTGGAGAGGTGCATGACTCTGCCACTGGTTGCCTATTTCGAAAACGAGAGGCTATTTAGCGGGGGTCAATTTGGCTTTCGGAAAAACAAGAGTACTGTGCCGGGCATTCTGGAACTAGTCTCGGGTATTTGGAGAGTTTCCGCAACATGGAGTATAACTCTGTCTTGTCATGTGATCTCAGTAAGGCTTCTGCTTGGGAACCTGGAGCAATACAACGTGCAGGATGTGAGCATAGATCTCCTTAAGCGGGTTCTGACTTGACAGTTTGAATGAATCGTTTTAACTGATTCATTATTAATGAAAATAAAAATAAACGCCGCTTTGTTCACACGTTTCATGTTTTGCTGAATACATCAGCTGGTCCAGACAATTTTATCAGTGATCTCGTTCTCGTGGACAAAATATTTTGATTAATCAGATTTATTCAAAATGCATCGGTTTGTTCATCACGCCATCGAAAAACCATTCAAATTAACGATATTTACTCTCAAATATGTCTAACGTCAAAACTAAACAAATCACTGAACATATTATGTTCTCACACTTATCGAATTAATTCGTATTATTTTAACATTCCACGCCACTGTGTTTGCATTCCAAAGGAATTAAAGAATGTCTCTTAAAAAGCTCATCGTACAGTGCCTTTATACGAGAAAAGCCACTGTACTTTGGTGATACTCCTAGCGCCATCTCTAGTTATAACGTTCACTCATCTGCACTCGGCAGCTCGACACAAGAGAAGCAGTCCAGCATCCAACCGCATAATTCGTGCTAGACCAATCACCTCAATATATTTCAAACCCCAAGGCCGTATCAGCTACACTGCAGGAACACTTTCGGATATCACTGAGCTTTCACAAGCGTTTAACGGAGGTAAACGCTTGTGAAAGCTCCTATATTTCCGATTTTTAACGATCTTTAAGATTATATAAAAACTATAGTTAACGTATTTCGACCCGGTGTTAAAATTCATCAGTTTATTTTAGACAATCGCTGATGTTAAGTTTTATGTAACTTCTCAGTATTTACATTATTTGCCCGTTCTATTTCCGTAGTGATGTAGATTATCCCGCCAGAAGGGGCGGTAACAACTCCTTCGAGTTGATCTACTTCTCACGTTCTAGAATTCAGCAGCAAGTAGTCTCTTGACTCTCACACAAGCAAGCCGCGCTAAGGGCGCTCTCCTGCGCCATGCCAGGCAGATTTCACGTGCTGAGAACCCCTAATACCTCAAGTTCTCTATCCAAGTGACATTGTGGTATCCTGCCATTGCAACATATCGTCGTCGTCGTCTCAAACTTATAAGTAAAGGTATTTATTGGCACACAGCCATCTCTCTCTCACCGCTAAGACGCTGTACCGTGTTTTTAGGATTCATTTTTGCGTGTACCAAAAAACCGCATTTCACAAAGGCATCATGTCATGCCATTATGCATATAACTGCACACCATCTCAAACCACTACCAATCGAGTCATTCTTATTTGCAAGAAATTGAAGTACATTGTATATAGAAGCTACAACAGAGACTTAGTAAGTGTTTTTAAGCGACTTTTTCATGTGCTAGAAGATAAACTGCTGAACGATTGAACGTTTCTCGTCAATTGGTGAATATAGTGTACATAGTAGCTTGTTGTGGACATTAAGGTAATATTTATCCTGTTATTATTGCTTGTATATTACTGTATTTCATCCCAAGAGATATCTCAGCTAACCGAGCCCATACGTAGCAGTTCCGCAGGAACTTAAATGACCATTTAACTGTATTTAGTTGCAAGATAGTGTTCATCATCATATACTAGTTTAGGATTACAACTGTTTATGTAATGCTTTGGCTTTTAAAAGTAAATTTCTTGTAATATTCTGCAAGGTCGGTACCTAGCATCGACTAATATTGTCCATATCGTAGCACTGACTACACACAATGATTTAATGTTTATATTTACAAATTCACTTTAGAACTAGCCCGTATGGTAAATTATAGTGCCTACGAGCACTCTCTGTTTGTTTAGAAAATCGACCAAGATCGAATCTGAAACAGTATGAATATACTGATCATATTTAATGAAAACGTGTTCTCACGCTCATTATTTAATCTCAGTATCACTGAATCAGTCAAACTGATTCAGCGAAACTGACAAGTCAGAACCCCGCTTAAGGGACAGATGCCAGTGGGTAAGAGTGAATGGTGAGTCATCAGCCGAGGGCCAGATGAATAATGGGGGTCCACAGGGTTCAGTCCTGGGGCCTATACTTTTTCTTGTATACATCAACGACCTGCCTCTTGCTGATTTGAGGTCTAAGTTTACGTTATTCGCTGACGACACAATAGTCTCATGTACGGCTCACACTTTGGAAGAACCAGGCGCGGCATGGGGCAGAGGACTGGTTTGCTTCTAATAAGCTTCTGCCGAACCATGACAAAACTCATACAATGGTCTTCTCTATAAGAGAATTGAGCACGGTTAACTCCGAGAGTTCTATAAAATTTCTGGGTGGCCATCTAGATCCGGGGCTTCAGTGGAGCCTTGACATCCAGCATGTTGTTGCTGGGCTCTCGAAGAACTTCTATCTCCTACGTAGCTTGATCACCCTTTTATCGCAGGATTCTTTAAGAACAGCTTATTTTGCAGTATTCCATTCACATTTATCTTATGCGCTCTTAGAATGGGGACTCATATTGGTCGTATTTTTGCCTTGCCTTCACTGTATATCTTGGAGAACCTTATTTATGTTCGGAACAACGAAGGTCAATATACGAGTCACCAGGAAGTCAATGACCATAATACACGATATCGAAATCACCTGGTGCCTATATAGTGTAGACTGAGAAGGTGTCAGATTGGTCCAGGGTACTGGGCAGTGAAATGTTTTAATCATTTACCCAGAGAATTTAGAAAGCTTTCTTTTAATGATTATGTAAAAAGAATTAAATGTGTATTGGTCCAAAATGCTTTTTTTTAACTTTACAGAATATTTTAACTATGAATTTTAATGTGTTTTATATATTGACTACTATCTGTTAAGTGTAAACTCTGTGATTAAATCTCAATTTTAATGATATATTATTATATATTATAAATTCTGTGAATTATGAAACTTTAAGACCTAATGATAGAGCTTAAGATAAGTTTATATTATATTATTTGATTTACTCTGACGTATGTAAGTATAATTTGTACATTGGCATGAATAAATCTATATTAATATTCTAGGTCGAGAAGACTAATTTAGTCTTCTCGTTAAATCAACATAGAGTAAGTAGAATCTTAAAACTGTTCCAATTTACCTGGTTTTCCCCATGGAGTTCTCCTTTCATTTGCTTGTTTTATATTTTGTTAAGTAAATGATGAAAATAATAGCCACCAATCAAGTTGATCATCTTAAAAGTTCCCATAATTGTTTAGAGACAATAGTTTATTTATATTTTCAGAAATGCCTGTGTGAGCTCAATGAATCCGTTAGCAACAACCTTTATTATGCTACAAATGAACATTTGCTTATCCGGGACTTCATGGGGATGCACCTATCAATAGAATGCAAAATTATCCATAGAGTTTAGGTCATGACAATATAAAAATGCCCGAGAGAAATGAGATGTTTGTTGTTTTTATCAGTGCCGGAATGATTTGTCTTTTTATCTTCGATTACGAGTTTCACAGAAAACACACTGGCAAAAAAATGTTTAAGACTCATTGCCAAAATTATTCAAGGTTTTAGAAAATTCGGCTTAATTGATGCATAATTCCAATCTTAAGCCGGCTTAACTCTAAGCTTAATCTAGATAATTTTGCGGCGCAAACGGGGCTGGATAACCGATGAGCTGGTTCTGATTCAAACCGTTCCCAACCGCTAAAGAGGATCAACTGCTCTGATGTCCCAGACCAAAAACTATACTCCACTTCCAGTAAACTGCCCATATTATTGCCTCTCAATTAAATTAAAACAGGGGCGTTGATTTAAAAAATATTAATTTTGTTACAAATATGTTTTGTTTTAAATTTGTCATTAAATAAAATATCAAAATATCTCTTAGCGACTTATCTCATATTTTTTACAAGTACTAAATTCATTTAAATATGAAATGATTCCTATTTTATGTGCTCACGTATTTGATAACCTTTATTTGTCAAGTGTGTAGTTCTATTATATTATTTAAAACGATTTTGAAATTATGAAAGGACATAATAATAATAATAATAATAATAATAATAATAATAATAATAATAATAATAATAGTTTATTAACGGCAAGCACACTAATTCCATTTTTACTTAAATATATTCATAACAAACATAACAAAGAAGAGAAAAAAATATTATAGAATAAAACATACAGGATCATTAATAATACTAAGTTAGACAAGACATGATAGCTAAAATTCTAGGAACAGAAAATCACTAAAAAGTTCATTTACTGAGAAAGTTTTTGATTTGATTTTTAAATGAGCTTAAGGACAGTTTAAACAAGTCGATGTTCACAGGTAGCAAATTCACTTCCCTACACATTCTGGGTACCGGAGAATTAAATGCATAGTTGGTTCGATGGAAGGATTTATTAAAGAGACCATGAACACGAAGCATCCCCCTTAACAACTCAGGAGCATCCACCAAAGAGTGAACAATTTTATAAAATAGAACCAAGTCGAGATAAGTACGTCTAGTGGACAGCGGCAACAAGTTCACGTGATCCTGTATTAGGTCCAATGGGACATTCAGTTTAAAAGCCACAAACTTCAATAAACGTGCTTGCACCCTTTCAATCTTATTCTTATAAACCTCATAGCTTGGAGACCAGACTGAAGACCCATATTCTAACACTGACAGAATGATAGCGCAGTATATAGTCTTAAGGCATTGCATACCTCTGAAGTCAGAAAGTGTGCGCTTAACAAGACCAAGCAGCTTTAAATCACGGCCAGATACACTGTAAATGTGAAGGTCAAAAGGTAGATTCTGGTCAAATACTATTCCAAGATCTTTCACATGATCTGATCGGGCAAGTATTGTGTCATTTATTGTATAATCATGAATAATGTTATTCATTTTCCTTGAAAAAGTAATTGATGAACACTTAGTTAGATTGAGCTGCATAAGATTACGATCACACCATTGAGTAAAATTATCTACATCATTCTGCAAGGCCATACAGTCATCCATACTTTCGATAACCTTAAAAATCTTTAAGTCATCAGCATACAAGAGTAACCTGCCTGAGGCCATATATTCTTCAATGTCATTGACAAAACAATTAAAAAGAAGAGATGTCACGTGTGCTCCCTGTGGGACACCAGATGCGACATGTATGCCAGTAGACTCCATAACACCAATTTTCACTGTTTGGGTACGATCAAGAAGATAGCTACCAATGCAACCAAGAAAGACCCCATGGACGCCCAATCCGCTCAGTTTGTTTAAAAGAATCTGATGGTTTACCCTGTCAAAGGCCTTAGAGAGGTCCGTGTATATAGCATCGACCTGACGCTTATGAAATTCGACAATTCTTTCATTCATGTATTCAATCAGAGGAGTCCATTTTAGATCTTTATGCAAATCAGTGTTCCTAATATACCACGGGGCTCCAGCCGCCGCTCTGACGAATTCGTTTTCAGTTGATTGCAGATCCTTGAGGTAGGATGGTGCCACAGTACCCCAGGTGGATATTCCATACACTATCTGTGCTCTGATGATAACCTTTAGTAATATCAGTTTTATTTTTAAATCAAGTTTACTGTCCTTGCCCAATATATAATACAATTGTGCTGCTGCTCCTCTAATCTTCGTTCTTAATGTTCTGGCCTGGGAGGCCCATAACAGCTTTTGGTCATAGATGATACCAAGGTACCTGGTTTCCTTCTCCCAAGGGATTGCGTCGCCGTAAATTCTAAGTTGGGGCCCTTTCTTTATCATTCTCTTCTGAAAGAAGACTGCTTTCGTTTTACTGGGGTTCAGCTGGATTTTATTTTTAGTAGCCCAATATTCAAATTTATTGAGTTCATTTTGTAATTCTCTCGAGGCTATGTCACCGCTCCTGCTGCGATACATAAAGGCCGTATCGTCCGCAAATAATCCACAGAAGGTAGATTCCGAGCTCTTAAAATCACTTGTATAGATGTTGTATAGCGTGGGGCCGAGGACTGACCCCTGTGGTACTCCTGCATTTATTGGTCCGATTGAGGAAATTTCTGCTCCGACTCTCACACAAAAATGTCTTCCATCTAAATAGTTGGCTATCAGCCTCTGCCATTCTCTGGGAAATCCCAGGGTCTTCAATTTATACATTAGTCCTTGATGCCAGATAGTATCGAAGGCTTTTTGGACGTCTAGAAATACTGCTCCCACAGCCATTCCCAAGTTAAAGGATTCTGATATATACTCTGCAAATCTTAGGATCTGATGTTCCGCGGAGTGTTGACTTCTAAAGTCGAACTGATGGTCAGGGATTATCTCAAGTTCCTCAATTACCATATTGAGTCTTTTCTTTACAACTTTTTCGACAGTTTTGCCAATGACAGAGAGCAGACTTATAGGTCGATGGTTAGTTGGAAATGTTGGGTCCTTCCCAGGCTTTCTTAATGTTAAAATGCAAGAATTCTTCCACACATCAGGAAAATAATTACTGTGTTTGCCATCTGGGGCAATAAATGCAAAAGCCTTAGAGGGAAGTTCCCTCAACATTTTATTATTAATTCCGTCTCGTCCAGGAGCCTTCTTAACTATTTGGTGCATGATAATGGACTTTATTTCACTCGGGGTCGCAAAGTTAGTAATCTTCTCTGCTCCAGAACTTCCAAGTATCTTTTTGTGTTCTCGATAAACTGATCTAACGAATTTGGGGTTTTCGTAGTCCACTTTATTAACGTCGAAAATTGCTTCCAAGGAATTGACCAGCTCTTCCGCTTTGTCCGAGTCCGAGTACGCCATTCCGGTCAGCCCGTGGATAGGCGGTATGTTTTGCGGAGGTCTCCTTAATGCTTTAGTCATCCCCTAGACTGTATGGTTCGTTAAGTTGAGTCTGCCGATTTTTGTGTTCCATAAGTGATTTTTATGCTTTTTAAGCTCCTCTCTCAATACTCCAGAATGAGTGTTTAAGATTCTTTTAAAAACTTCCGTTTTGTTTTTAGAGTATTCTCTCCTGAGTTTTCTATTGTTCCTCAGTAGGTCTTGCAATATTTTAGGTAACAGTTTAATAGAGTGATCTTTAATAGTGGATTCAGCTGAATTGGTTCTGTAAGCTTCCTGAATTTCCTCATTGAGATAAACAGCATAGGATTCAAGATCCTCGTTTGAGTTTAACTTACGTGGTTTAAGTGTTGACTTCAATTTCTCTCTGAACCCGGTCCAGTTAGTGACTGTTTTAGTCCTTAGAAATTTATTGTGAGATCCTTTACCCAGAGTCACTATGATGGGGTTATGGTCCGAACTACCTTCGTTTTTAGCTTCCACTTCCATTTCAAGTTTGAGTCCTTTTGTAATAACAAAATCTATTATGCTGGGGGAGCCAGCCCCACTAGGGATGTAAGTAGGGTGGGATGGGCCACCCACCCCGAAGTGCATGTTGGTTATTATGTCCTCGAGAATATTCCAAAAAGGGGGTTTTGCATTATAATCGCCTATCATCATCGTAGGGAGGTTTCCATCTACTAACGTCATATCCTGTTGAAGGCTAACTTCTTTTGCTTGGTTTCTGTAAATGGATACGATCTTGATTTTAAATTCACCCAATTTTACTACTATCGTGAGATTGTTTAATGCCAAGTCCCTACTTCCAACTAGGTAAGAGGAAACGTCTCTACGGACAAGGATCGCCAGTCCTTTCCCGGGCACGGTTCCTTGGTCATGTCTATGAATTTTATAGTTAGGAAATGACAACCTAACATCCTCCGCAAGCATGGTCTCCTGCAAGGCCAGTACTTGCGGAGAGTACTCGTGTAAAAATAATTCAATTTCAAACTGTCTAGCTTTAGCACCTCTAACATTCCATGATGCAACTAGGAACTTAGCCATTTGTGGGCCTAAGTTCTTTTATCAGAGTCATAATATTTTTCATGAAGTTTTCTATCTTCTCTAGTCGAGCTTCAGTTCGACTATTTATTTTGGATACTGTTACTTCGTTTTGTTGCTTGTTATCAGCTTTGATTTGTGGTTGCTTATCTGCAGTGGTCTTACTCTGGGTTTGCTGGCCTGAGCCCCTTTTATAGTTTAGACACCCTCTGTAACTCGCAGGGTGTCCTAACTGTCCACACAGAACGCACTTAGCATTTTTAGCTTCATTTTCCTTAGGTTTTTCTAAAGTGCAGTCCCATGATGCATGGTCTTCGACACATTTTACACATCTCATCTTCATTTGACACGATTTTTGTCCATGTCTAAAGCGCTGGCACCGATAGCACTGTATCGGCCCAGTTGGCTTTCTTCTTGGCACTACTTTAACCGTTAGATCCACTAACCTGTCTACCTTATAGATCTCCTGATGGATGGTTTTGATTGCAAACATTGCTAATTGTTCGCCCTTGTTCCTCTGCGAATACATCTTCATCACTTCTTCATCGTTAATTCCCAGTTCAATGAGTTCACACTGTATCATCGCTGGGTCCATTTCCCTGTCTAGTCCGTAGATAACTGCTTGGATCTTTCTGTCTTCATCCTTTATGTCTTCATCAAGGATATACGTGTAATATTGTTTGTTGTTCACTTTCAGTAAGCTTGTCAGGGTTCGGTGGTCGCCCGGGGTTTTCGGAAAAACTCTAATGTTTTGTCCCATTATCTTCGCTGATTCATAACCAATATTATTGTCTATCAAAGCTCTTCTTAGGTATAACCAACTCCTGCCCTCCACCGTAATTGGCGGGACCTTCTTGGTTTTGGCGGCATATGACTCTTCTTCCATTGGCTCAGTATCATCGTCTAAGTTCTGGGTACTGGCTATATCAAATTTCTTCTCATTTCTGGATCCAAGCTTAGGCCAGTTCTTATCTTTGTTCTTTTCTTTATGTAATATCTGTACTCTAAAGTCGTCCAGAACCGCCTTTAGGGTTTCAACTTCATTCCTTAATTTCTGATTATCTTCTAATGCTTCGTTAAGTCTAGCGTTAACATGCTCATTAAAGTCTTCTGCTTTTTGTTTTTCGATAGCCGCTTCTTCTTGCGCAAGTCTAAATGCGTCTCTTAAAGCCTTAACCTCTTCTCTGGATTTCGCAAACATCCGTTGGTAGTCTCTGGCCTCACCACTGACCACAGATCTATCCTTTCTTGGTACTTTGGTGGCTTCACCCACACTAGAGTTCGAGTTGTCCATATTTTGTCTTTTAGCTGTACTTAGCTGTTTACGCAATCATTCTGGGTCTTTCCCCACGCTTCCCTGTTTTTTCGCATCACTTCCTGCACTTGGGGGGGTCGCACCACTACTAATGGCACTTAGTGTAAGAGCCCTCTTGCACTAGAAGCCAGTAAGACACTTGTAAAGTCACTTTCCCGCTATTCGCCCGATAACGCTATTTTGCGGTCGACGTCCACTGTTAAAAGAGACAAAAACTTGTTGATGTTCCGAGATCGCAACAACAACTAATAACAATAAAAACCAGGGTGGTATACCATCTGGGCCCATTCCCAAACCGCTGCTCATAGAACATATGGCATTGAAAACATCCAGGAGTGTGACATGCAAAGTACCAAGATCGCATGGGATTGAGGGGTACAGGGATTGCTGGAGTAAACAGATGAAAAATATAACTTGAAAAGTTCCACAATGTCCTATGGATTATTGGCCCAAGAGTCCCTATACGCCATAGAACTAGAAAAACAGCCCTTTCCATTTTTATTATTGACATAACTCCAGAATGTTATACTGTCCGAGCACATGGCTCCCTCAATGTCTGAAATACCTATATGCATATACAGTAGTCTGCATGATGCTCTCAACTCAGAGAACACCACATAGTCCTCAGGTGAATATGACATTTTAAAAACTTTGTGTGTTCTCTCTTTTTCTAAAATCAATGCCTTCAGCTCAGAACTAAACCAATGAGGAAATTTCTTATTTTTTGCAATTGCTTTGGGTACAAAAATATTAAAACATTAAGAATACTGTAAAAGGTATCCAAAGTACCATTAACATCACTTTCCTTAAAGAGTAAGTTCCAATCAAAATAAGACACATAATTATTAATGTCAAAGTAATTGCAATTTTTAAAGTCATTTTATGTATAGTTATAGTGGAACTCATGTACCTCTTCAGGCATAGGAACCTCCAGGCTTAACGCTGGATGATAGACATCACATCTAGTAATAGGGGGATTTGAGACACTCCACTTTCACCCTTGGGCTACTACTAAACACTAGATCCAGCACGTTACCAGATATATTGGGAAATGAATTCAGTTGATGTAAATTTAAGTACATTTCGGTCTGCACAACTCGAGGGCACAGGAACAGTTCCACAATCATCTTCTTTCTTCCAGGAGACACTAGGGAGGTTAAAGTCACCACACAGGAGGATGTCATCATGGGCATTATTGTGCAGCACACACTCTAGAGAGCAGCAGAAATCCTCGTATATCTCAGGAGGAGAAGCTGGAGGAATATATACACATCCAACAATGAACCTATACCGCTTTAATGTAATCATGACAAACACCTGTTCAATGCGGGTACAGCCTAACTGAAGTTGATATGAGGGATGATCCCTGATGGCATTCATTACTCCCTATCCCCGAGTGCTGCCACTGGTACTGTTTGAACGGTCACACTACTGCTGAGGACTTCACATCAAGAAGTTTCTTGTTGATACTTCTTAAATTTTGATAGTAGGCATTAAGGGTTTGTTTACTTTTTCTAGTTTTGCTGACCCCTTCCGCGAAAATTCTGTCTCCCACGACTAACTCCACCAGCATGATAAGATGCAAAATGGCTTCAAAGTTTCGCCCACAGGTCATAATTCACCCTTCATAACCTTGTCCTGTATATCACCAATTTTAAATGAAGCCATATGATTAGGCCTCGTGACAAGTTTCTCCAGGCTTAAATGTGCGAGTCCATTCGCCTCCAGGTGCAGCCTGACCATCTTCAAGCTGCACTCAGGGTTGAGATTCCCGACATATATCCATTTCCTCTCCGGAGCAACAGACAGGGCTGTGATATTATTATTAGAGCCTCTAATACAGTTTGTGATTCTTGCCACAGTGGATATAGGATCCCTAAGGCTAGTAAATGGTGGATGTTGTTTGTCTTTTGATAGACCTTGGGGAGGAGTTTTTCCCTGGTCTGCAAAGCCTCATGCCTGACACTGAGAGCACTGCCAACATGGTCCTTGTTTGGTAACACTGAAGAGACAGCCATAAATTGTTTGCTTCAATGATAGCATTAGTTGTCCTATTAAGCTTTTCAGAGATCAGTTCTGTCTGGTCTTTCAGCTGATCTGCTATAACATTAACTGGAGCATCATTTATTACCGATTTTCCAAGTTTTATTTCGGATTCAAGATCCAAAACTTTCCTTCTTAGCTTAGGCAACATGGAAAAACATTCCAAGCAGTCGGGGGCAAAAATGACGCAGACACCTTTCTTTCATTATGAGAACTCTTTCTTATCTCAGAACTTCTCACTCCTGAGCAGTTCTTACAAATTATTTGACGACATATATCACAAGGAAATCCCAATAACTCATTTTTTTCTTCCTTCTGAATGTATTAATTGTTGCATTTAAATCACATGCCTATTTTTCACATGCAATCCAAAGGCTGATCAGATAGAAAGAAGGTGTAATAGGATTGCCTTAAATAGTAGTTGTAACAAAAATTACAGCAACCAAAATGTAAACAACACAAGATAACCTAACCTATTACATGGGTATACTAACCAAGGATGTTGAAACTGGGGCCTAAGCCAAAGAAACATATTAAATGAACTCCGCTTAAATAATTACCTGATAAAATTGTCATTAGCGCTAACGCTGAAATGGCACCACCGAATACGGTCAATCTTGGATGCCTCATCGCCATGATGGCGGCGATGAAGAAGGTCTTGTCTCCGATCTCGGACACAAGAATAACCGATAAACTGGCAACGAATCCATGGAGGAACCCCACATCTTTGACATTGATTACGTTACTTTTTGAATCCTTCGAGTCACCAGGTGCCTGAAAAATAAAAAACTTATTTAGGGCGGCAAATACTGACGAATCGGATGAACACCCTTAAGATATTCATTACAATTGTGGCCATAATGTTTAAACAAATAAATAGTATATTTTCAATTCGTAAGGAAAAGAACTGCCAATAAATCTAGCATGTCAATTTTTAGTCAGTTTTATTGTATTCACAATATGCGGTGAAACACTTGATTTTGCTTTCATACTGCGCCTCCAACTCGCTGCAAAGGCAAACGCAAACAAACAAGATGCCACTAATTTTAACAAAATATCGTTCTCTCTTCTTCATTCGTATAGCCTCTTGCAATGCAACAAAGTGAAACAGCGAAATAAGTGACGTCGACCGCCCGCCTACTGGTTCCTTGGAAGACGATCAGATGGCTACACAGTGGACTAAAATCTAAATACACAATGCACAAAAAAGAGCTTTCTTTTTTTCATAATTATTTTTTTCTTCATTTAAACAAAAAGTAGGATATAGTTTTGTGTATCTTAGGAAAAAGTGTATTCAATTGTACTCGACAAACCTTTGAAAAAAGTTAGCTGATCTCAGACAGGCTGTGTCTTGTTGTTCTTATGATGCTGTCGGAGACATGGTTGAACAGCAGTTTTGGAGATGAAGAGATATGTCCCAGTAATTTTCATGTCTTTAGAACGGATAGGGAGATGACAGGTAATGATCGAGCTAGAGGAGGAAGTGTCTTGATTATTGTAAGGAAAGATGTAAATGCAACTAAGGTAGACATTCCATTTGTAAATATAGAAATAATATTTGTTAGTTTAAAAATTTTGACTAGTATTTTGATTGTAGGGTGTGTTTATGTGCCCCCTAACTCAGGAAATGATATTTATTCTGGTCTTAGCAATTGTATTGAGTATGTATATGATAATTTTCCAAATTGTAAGTTACTGCTTGCTGGTGACTTTAACCTACCTGATGTTGAATGGTGCAATGATGACTTTGGTATCTGAGTTAATGCACGTGAAAACTGCCCTGCACATGAATATATTAACTGCCTTGGTTTTTATAACTTTACTGTTCTCAATTTAATAACACTTTAGCTTCTCGACTTGGTGTTTTCAGACCTTTCCAGCTTGGTTGTCCAGGATGCTTCTGATCCTGTGCTACTTAACAGTATGCATCATTCTGCCATTGATATTATCGTGCAGGTAGATTTGTCTTGCCCTACCTCACATTATGTTGAATATTTTCATGATTTTCGTAATGGTGATTACATTTCACTAAATGGTTGTCTTGCAAAGGTGGATTGGAGTGAGCTGGAGTCTATGGATATTAATCAAGCGGTGTCTTTCTTTTATAACATTCTTAAGCAGGGTATTGATTGTTATGTGCCAGTGAAAAGATTCAGTACTTCGACATTTCCAAGGTGGTTTGATGCAGAATTGCGTAGCCTAATTATAAATAAAAAGATCAGTCATGCTAATTATAAAGAATCTGGTAATGGTGAGGGTTATGCTGAGTTTGCTGATTTAAGAGAACAGTGCAAAATAAAGAGAAAGCTTTGTCATGATGCTTACATTTCGCGAATTCATGATCGAAAAAAATTGTTTTCATTTGTGAATGACCAGAGAAATAATCACAATATTCCAGAAAATGGTCGCTTTGGTGATCTAATAAGCCATGACAAACAACAGCTTGTTGATCTTTTTGCCTCATTTTTTTCGGCGGTCCATAGTAATGAAGTTTCTTCCGATGCTCCCAGCTACCCCATTAAAGACATGTTGGATGTTTCATCATACCATATAGATTGTGCTGAGGTTATTGAGGCTGTTTCTTCCTTGCCCCCAAAGATGTCCTGTGGTCCTGATGGCGTTCCCATGTTTCTTATTAAAAAGTGCATATTCACTTTGGCCAACCCGATTGCAGCATTGTTCGATAAATCTTTGACTAGTGCAACCTTTCCCGATGAGGAAATTCAGTTTTCTGAAACCAATCTATAAATTTGGGTCTAGATATGATGTAACTAACTATAGGGCGGTGTGCTCCCAATCTCAGATTCCCAAGTTGTTTGATAGGCTTATAACATCAAAGCTTACTTGGGATTGTATAAATTCGGAGCAACATGGTTTTATGAGGGGTCGGTCAACCACCACTAACCTGCTTATTTATCAACATTACATCACTACTTGCTTAGAGAAGGGGATTCAGGTCGACTCTGTCTACACAGACTTTTCCCAAAGCCTTTGATAGAGTTAACTTGACACTTCTTCTCGCCAAAATGCAATCATTTGGTATTGGTGATGATTTGTTAGAGTGGTTTAAGAGCTTTCTGTCAGGTAGGAGCCAGGTAGTCAAGTGTGGCACAACTATATCTTATGGATTTGATGTTCCATCTGGAGTACCTCAGGGGTCTCACTGTGGCCCACTGTTGTTTAACTTATTTGTTCGCGATATAGGGGACTATTTGGAGAACAGCAGCTTCCTGTCATTTGCTGATGATTTGAAGATTTTCCACCCAATTGGGTCACCTGACGATATGGCAATGTTACAGAGTGATCTCTCTAACTTTAATAGGTTGTGTTATATCAATAAAATGACTTTGAATGTTGGTAAGTGTCACCATATTACTTTTGCAAGAACTTTACATCCTATTGCTGGAAATTACTATCTAAATGGAGCTATTTGCGATCTTGAAGTGTATTCGACCAGCAAGTTGTCATATACGGATCATGTTCAGGGAATGGTTTTGAAGGCTCAAAAGATGTTGGGATTTGTCTGCCGGTTATCTGGTGAATTTTCAATAGAAATTCTGAAAATACTATACTGTTCACTTGTGAGGTCAATTCTTGAGTACTGTTCTGTGGTTTGGTCACCGGACTACCAGAATGCTATAAACAAGATCGAAGGTGTTCAGAATAGGTTCCGAGGGTTGTGGCTTACCGGCTTGGTCTTCACTACTGTCCTTGATTTTTTGGGTTTGCAGACGCTGGAGGCTAGAACGTCATGCTCTTGCTTGGTTTTCCTACATAACATCATTCATGGTTCTATTGATTGTCCTTCATTGCTTGAGTTGATAAATCTGAATGCAGGCTCAAGACATGGACGTAATCGAGAATTGTTTTATATCCCTTACCACCACACTAATTATGGTCTGCAGGAGTCAGTAACTCAGATGGTTAGATCTGCAAATTCCCTGTCTGGAGGTATCGACTTTTTTGGATCATCATTGCCAAAGTTAAAAAGACAATTGAGATATCACATGAATCGGTGACTGAACTTTTAATTTTTTAGTTTTAGAGTTACTTTCGACAGGATCATGAGAGTTGGGGCACATCTATATGCCTGGTTTATAAGTTTCTAGTTTTGCATACTGTATTTTAGAGTTGTATTGCTAGTCAGTGATGTTTTTTTCCTAAGTAATTGTGTAAAATGTATTGTTATTGTTGTTGTTATGTATTGTTGTTAAGAAATTGTTAGCTGTAAGTTGATTGTTGTGATTTTTATATCACAAAATTGTAAAGTTTTTTACGTGGACAAATAAATAAAAACAGTAGGACAGCGTTTAAAAAGAAAGTACTGTCCTACTAAAAGAAAAGTACATACAGTACTTCTGAACAAATAACACTAACAACAGCAATGATTTGATTTCCAACGTGACTGTGAATGCATGTTTGAATTATTGAATTGAACCAAACTACAATTTCGATTGCCAGAGCCGGATCCATTATTAAAGCTCGTACCATGAGGCTGAATAGCAATGTTTTTTTTGCAGCCAATACGCTGATATTTTAATAAGTAAAATATGCTAAATATATGTGTCCCGTCTTCAAAACGTAATCCTTGGCTACGTGAACCTGTCTGTTAGTTGTGTTGGGCCGGGTGCATTCATCACATTATCATGATTAGAAATATATTGATAAAACTTTTAATCAGGCTATGTGCTACTTCACAAGTGGTCGATTCGATATGTGAATGACCCAAATTTCGCTAATGATATTGCTCCAGTTCTGTTTACCGAAAAACCAATTAAAACTAGTTTTACGATCAATTCATAATTTTCATTCCTCTTTAATACGTGATACATAAAGACGATTAGTTTTTCCTTACTACATTAATTTTGCGCCAAGTTTTAGTATCGTTTTTCCTATTTTTAGTGTCTTATTATGACGAATGAGAAAATAAACGATCAATACGGCCCTATCAGAAAGTGACACTTTATTCGCTCATCATCATCATATATTTCTCTTTTTAACATTACATTAAATAAGTCACATCCCTAGCTTAAGTATGCAATTTTCTACTCTAAAAACTGCTGTTTAGCCGGGCGGTGTTACTTCAGCGCCAGTGGCCAGCAGCTAGCTGCACCCGTATGGGGTTGTATGCCCATAAGGGGTTGATCTTAACCTAACTTAACTACTAGGAGGTGTGATTCTGCTAGATGTACTGAACTTTATATGGGAAGCCCCTTCAAAGTCCTCGCGAGTAGGATTAGCAAAAAGCTTATTGTTATGAGTGCATGCTGAAAGAGTTGTTGGTACCCGTAATTACTGCAGGGAAAACTAAACAAAAACTCTGCTTAGATGCTCTCATGGAGCAGGACGTCATAAGGTAAAAGGGACATTTACACTATACAACATAGATTCTTAAAACAAAAGGTATACTAAGGTAAACGATAGAGAATCATCACTGTGATTCTGTTTAAGTAAGCTGTAATGGCAATTAGAGTACGCCGGACGAGCCGCGCGGTACCAGCTGCGGAGACACGGATGCTTCGGTGGCTAGAAATCATGTGCGTTGAGTTTGTATGGTTTGCTCTTTTATAGGCGGACCAGGTCCCTTAACAGGCCCCGCCCACCGTATCCAAACCCAGTGATTGGTTAGGCCGCAAGCAGAACGTACATGTTACCTGAAAGGTCATTCAGGTAGCAGAAACGCTCTCCTGATATATGAGATTAATGAAAATTTAAAATTAAGTATTAAAAAGGCTGTTTATGAGAGTATTTTAGAAAGTTGAGATTTAAATTACTGTTCATTAGGGAAGATGAATTATGGGGGCATAAGTTGCTTGTAATATAGCGAAATTGAGCGATAGATGGAGCCATACGTGGTTGGGTTTTCCGGGTTGTACCGGGAATTGGCTAAATTCGCTGTCAGCGGCGATCCCGCCACCTGTTTCTCGAAGAATCTGCATGCGAGGCCATCGATGTACTCCTCGATGTATTCCATCTTTGCCCACGCATGCAGATCTTCAATCCTGACTCGATCGAGTCCAGTGACGGAAAACGCGCCCCTTAGGTAGTTATTCTGTAATACCTGTATCTTTTTCCTGTGGGTTTTAGCGACAGAACACCATATTGGTGCACCGTATAAGAGAGCTGGTCTTATAATGGCCCGGTATAGGGTGAGCTTATTTGCCGGACTGAGAAAAGATCGAGCAGTGACCAGGGAGTTGAGTTCCTTTTTAATTCCAGCGTTTTTTGCTACTATGGCACTAACATGTTTGCTGAAGTTGAGCTTGTCATCGAATATGATGCCCAGATATTTAACTCTACTCTTAGGGAGTATTTCGGTGTTGCCAATAGTTAAGGGGGTGATATTAATGTCCTTACGCTTCCTGGTAACCCGGATTAGCTCCGTTTTGGCAGCGTTGAGCGTTATTTTCCAACGTTCATAGTAAGGGGTGAGGATGCTCATGTGCTCCTGTAAGTGTGATTTTGCCACCTCAGCTTGGGGATGTTGGGAATAAATCGCCGTATCATCAGCGAAGAGGGCTTTATGGGTATTAGGATGTGACGGGATATCTGCTATAAAAAGATTGAATAATAGCGGCGATAATACAGTACCCTGCGGCACTCCTGCAAGTAGCAGTCTGCTGGCGGAGGTTTTGTGGCCAATTCGGGTAGCGAAGGAGCGTCCGGCAAGATATGACGCGATGAGTGCTGTCCAGTACAATGGCATACTGTAAGTCGCCAGTAGTTTGAACAGCAGCCCATCGTGCCACACCCTGTCGAACGCTTTTTCTATATCTAATAGCAGTAGGGCGGTGGTTAGTCTGCTATTGAAACCCTCATAAATATCGGATGCGATCTTCGCGGCCAACATGACAGTGCCATGCCGGCCCCGAAAACCAAATTGCTCCTGAGGGAGAATGCGAAGTTTTGCAACTTCTTTGTTGACCCTTGGCAAGATTAGCCTTTCAGCCACCTTACCGAGGGTGTTAAGGAGTGAGATTGGTCGGTAAGACGCCGGGAGAGACGGGTCTTTCCCCGGTTTCGGGAAGTGTATTATGCACGCTATCTTCCAGGATTGAGGGAAATGTTGCAGCTGGATAACCGCATTAACTATATGCATATACTGGATGATGGTTTTTCTAGGTAAATTTTTTAGGACTGTATTCGGAATGTTGTCCGGACCGGGCGCTTTGTTTCTCGGAAGACGACAAAGGGCTTTGCGAATTTCCGCCGGAGTGACTCTCAGCTTATCTAGCACTGAAGGAGGGATAGGATATTTAAACTGTCGCAATGCATTGGCAGTTTGGGTGCAGCGTTCCTGCTCGGGCAGGGTGTCAGGCGCAGCTCTATAGACTCCTTCCAGGTAGTCCGCGAAGGCCTCCGCTTTTCCCTGATCATCGGCGATTTCCACGCCGCGATGGTTTATTTCAGGAATTCGCGTTGGGCCTCCGCGGACTCGTCTGGAAAGCTTCCAGAGCGAGCCATCATCCCTGCTTATGGTGTTTATATAGTTCATCCATGTTTGATTGCGATGTTCGCGGATTTTCATCCTTATCTCCTCGGTCAGCGCATTGATGCGAGCGGATCCCATTTGTGTCCGATTCCTCTGCCATCTTCGTCGAAATCGGTTTCTAAAGGTTATGAGATTAAGGATATGTTCAGGAAGGGATTCGGTGCTAGGGCGAATGGCCACCCTAGTACATAAAGCATCGCGGATGCGCTGGATATTTGACGTGAGAGTTTCTACCTCGTTTTCTAACTCCTGGACGGTAGCTAGTTGTTCGGGGACAACAGTAATCTCATTTAGCTGTTCTCGGAACACCCTCCAATCAACCCCCCTATACGAAACGACGGTGTCGTTTGTCACAGGGACCCTGCAGTATAGGCTGATCTTGATCGGAAGATGATCCGAATTTAGAGCATTCAGCTCTTGCAGTTGAGATGTCCTTATTGTTCCCCGAGTAATAGCAATGTCCAGGAACGAGGGATTGCGGACAAATGTAGGATTTGGCGTTCTATGATAGGACATTTCCAAGTTGTTGTCGATCACTTCCTTAAACAGCCTGCCCCGGCCGTTTGTCGTGCCACTCCATTCGGCGTGGGAAGCGTTAAAGTCGCCTATTAGCAAGGAAGAACGATTTATCGGAAGTAACGCTAGAAGGTCAGGTGTCGTGATGCGGGGACCCGGGGGCGCGTAGCCGCCGCAAATACGAAAGCCGCTCACCGTCTCGATGCAGACGTGTTCTATGGCAGTTCGAATGTTGCGTATTCGTTTATATTGGAGCGACCTATGTACGAGGCAGGCCACGCCTCCCCCGCGCCGTTCCAGCCTATCAAATCGTTCGATGTTATATCCCCGTATCTTCAGTACGAAGTCGGGAGACAATTTCGTTTCGACAAGAAAAACAACTTGGAAATTGGATGTATACAAAAAGTTACGAAACTCGCCCAGTTTTTGTCTAATACCATTACAGTTCCAGCATGCAATATGCAACATTTACACATTAAATTTAGCATACTCATGGGTGAAAAAGCGCAGAGAAGCTTGAATTATCTCGGCCTTATCACCCCTGCATGCTTCAAGCATATTAGAGTATCTTTCTAGAGCTAAATATAATTGATCTAAGTTTACCATGCTGTTGATTTTCGCAACAACACTGTTTAGATCAGACATAATGTTAGAAATATTCGTGTTATTAGAATTATTATTTACATTATTGGCGCTAGCAGAACCACTAACCTTTTGTACATTTATGTTCGCGTCAGACGCCTGATTTCCGCTTGATTGGGGTTGTTGGCTGCCTCGGATTGCGGGAAACTGCCTATTGTAGTCGCTTCTGCGTTGGCCATTGCTTAGGCCTTGGCCACTTTGGCCGTCTGCAACTCCTGTAGCGTTTGGATCCCTCCATGCTGGATTCGCGGGAGGCGGTGCAGGGCGGTAAACTTGTTTGGTTTGCTTAGGTTTAGAAGCTGTCTGAATTATGTTTAGCTTGTATTCGAAGACAGGACAAGCTTCGTCGATAGATCGGTGGGGTCCTTTGCAGTTGACACATTTTACTATGTTCGAATTGCATGCCGTAATTTCGTGTTCCCCTGCACACTTACTGCAAGCAACGCTACGGTTACAGTAAGTTCTAGCATGCCCGAATTGTTGACATTTCTTACATTGTAAGACGGGCTTGCTAGATCGCCGAATTTCCCAGTTAATTCGCACGGCCATTAGAGTTTTAACTTCCTGGTTTAGACGTCTTACATTGAAGTTTGTGCCTAAGATGACTAGGAACATTGGTACGCGCGTTTTACGCATTTCATACACAGATTTCGGCGTGATATTGTACTCATCTGTGAGCGCCTCTGCGATTTCATTAGGCTTAATATCCCCGTCGAGGCCTCGGAGTACAAAAGCTCTAGTCTTCTCTTGAGACTCCGCATACGTGTGATACTCTGTTTTCTCATGGTCTAGTGTTCGCTTAAGAGTATGCAAATCGTGGATGTTGTCGCAATATACAATGACAGAGTTCTTTGTATATTTCAGTTGATACTTTTTAATTCGCATCTCTTTTAGATCATCCCTCAGTTGACGGTGGTCAGAGGGTCTTCCTTTTATAACTACCGGCGGTGGTGTCGGTGTTTTGGCTTTTGCAGGCGTCTTTTTGTTGGCCGCTGCTTTTTGTTTCACCCCGGTTGAGGCGGTGGTAGAGGCGACGCTAGCGGTGTCGTCTTCAGTATCCAGGTCCTCTAGGGGCTGGAATTGATTTTTGGTGCCGACAGGGGGTTGTCCCATGTCGGGCGTCACCAATTTGAAATTTCTCTTAAAAGGAATTTGTTTAAATGGGGCCCTATAGGGCTCTATGTCTCTGCTCGTTATTAGGGTATCAGGAGTACAAGGAGGTGGCGGCATAAGCACATTATCGCCTTTCTGGCTTGTAGTCGCTGTTGCTAACGACTCGGTTTGTATTGTAGTTTTTTGGTCTGGTGTAGTTTTTGTAGCCGTGACCTTTGTGACCTTGAGCTTCTTAGATGACTCTTCTCCTTGAAGGCTAGTTGGACTTGCCTTCTTCTTTCCGGTGTCTATTCTGGCTGCCGTGTTGTATTTTATTCTTGTAGGGTGTGAATCACGCATATGCTGGCGGATTTTAGACATAACACGATATAATTCGCTTTGCGGTAGCTCGGAAGAGTTGTTAAGTTTCTCTTTGTCGAGACGACATTGCACGCATATTTCGGCGTAGCTATTGCAGCGGGACTTTGTCTTTTTCATTGTGAGCTCCGAATAGCGTCGCTCAGGGTTGGATTCCATCGACACGTTGGACATACAATCCTCATCTTCGGTATAATCGCCCATGATTGGGGCAAAAGCCGGGGTTCCGTCCCCGGAGACTAGAAAATTACAACAATTAAGTGCTATGCGGCCTTTACTGGTTACACGTAGTGTAAAAAGCAAGCCTAATACTATGTAAAAAGATCGGGAGATCGTGAGCGAAAGTTTTTGCAGAACGTAAATAAATAAACAAATATTTATTCGGCAATTTTTTGTCGCGATAAACGATTTAAATTCTCGCTTGGCGCGATTGCACAGGGAACCAATTGACCTGTTCTTCGATCGACGCGCGATCGAAGAATCCTTTATTCGCTCTTAACCTGACTACTTTGAAAGTGAAATGCTTTTCCTCTATAGGGACGCAGGGTTACTATTCCCTTCAAATCTGAAAGGATTTCCCATTTCTAATTTTTCCAATATAGTATGCCTCGAAAGCAAATCAGTTTTAAAAATAGAACCCCGTCATTGTCGGCAATAAGTTACAGTTTTTCTGAAGTGAGCAGCAGCAACGGGACTAGTTTCTAATCTTATCTAAATTAAATATGGGGAAATGAAAGCGTTTAAGCAATTCGCTATAGGCAAATCGTGAAATGTACAGGCGACAACACTCGGCATTTGGAGAAATTAACGTTTTTACACACTATTACTCCAGTTGTGTATTATATAAATAAGCGTATTAATAATGAAATAATGCTAAACCATCAATTTCATTCTGATTCTGACCACGACATGGCCTTCAAACGTATCAACTTATTATTAAATCTTTCACTGGGAATTGTTTTAATATATTTTCTTTGTTCCTTAATGTGGTGGTAATATCATGGCTAAAATACTAGATTAACACAAATCAGATTTGTACTCATTTCCCAACTTCAGCCTACTTATCCATAGCACAGAGAGGGTTAAATAATTAATATTTATTGGGCCCATTGAATAAAAATATGACGCTTTGATAGTCAAATTGTAAATGATAAGAAAGTATTAAAATGCACAGGATAGTCTAAATTAAAGTATAATACAACATACAGTTTAGGTCTAACGTAGGGAAGCAAACTAATCGAAAGATAAAAAATTGCCTTTTATAGAATTTGGTTCACCCTATACATGTTTAACTTAAAATGCATGTACGTACGTGTTTGCATTTTTACTGACATTTGCCAATTTTGTTCGAACTCTAAAATTAACCTAATTTCCTTCGGAGTCTCAATTAAAAGTTAATTAAATAAAACAGGTAAATAAACAAACAAAGGATCGGTTTTATTACTACTATGAAGTATCACAGCTGATCTTTAGAAAAAGAAAGATTAAAGGACGAGAAAATTTCAGCAGATCAATTTTTATGGTAACACCTGCTAAAGCAGCATTCAAATCCCACAAAGGGCAGTTTCAGACACCAACACTTAAGAAAAGATAAGGCACAACTAAAGACTGAAACTGTTAAAATGACCCGGTTGGAAAAATCCCATCAATAGGTAAAATCAAAAATTAATTCCAACCGGTGTCCAAAATGACTGCCTGGCTCACAAGATCGACGTAAAGAGTGCCGCCAAGATATCGGGAACTCGAGAAGCAGCAGGCCACGCGAGAATTCCCACCTCGAAAAACTCGCCCCACCAATGAATACACGGCACGACAAATCACATGTTCCTCGCAATAATTCATCCAAGGGAATTAGACGATAGAAACCTGGGATTTCGATGTATATGTATCTACCAAAAAAACTACTCACTTGTGAAAAACTGCGCACCAAACAAACATGTGCCAGTTCTTTTAAACTTGGAGTATCCACTGAAAACGCAAAGGAGATAATGTCACCAGATTTTTGACCTGTATGGATTTACATCAACAAATTTTTAAACTTGAAGCAGATAGTACCCCAAATAAGGGACGAGAACACCTCCAAAAAACCGTCAGCATAATACATCATAACTTGCAATCTATAAATACATGCCATGATGCTCTACAAGAATTCATCGATGCTGAACAAGACTGCATTGCCTTGTCTGTGAGCGAACACTGGAAAACTAGCGACCAGTTAACTCACTATAATCTACTAGGATACACTCTAGCTTCATCCTTCTGCCGAATCCAGGGCTATGGAGGTGTGGCAGTCTACGTAAGAGAGCATATTTGAATGTACTGCTCTTCAAATTCAACTAGGAGCTAATCTACCAAGCGCAGTCCCACACTGCCGGTGAGTTTTTGAATAAACTAGGTTATGTATTAGATATAACTTTAAGTGACAACTGTCTATGCTTTATCGCAGGAGACTTTAATATAGATATTTTAGATGTGAGAAATAATAACACTCAGGAATTGTTAACTCTGTTTAAGTCTTTTAATTTTGTTCCGTCGATTTTGGAAAATACACGAATGGGGAGGACCAGTCAGAGGTGTATTGACAACATCTTTACAAATCTACAACCAGATAGTGTGGTGAACACTCACATATCTGACCATACTGCACAGATATTGTCTTTTTGTGAAGATATAGGTAAGACACACTTAACAACAAAAAAACAAAACAAAAGAGTCTTCAGTATGCCAAATAAAAATAAGTTCAAGAGATCCCTATCTTCTCAGGACTGGACAAGTGTTTATGTGCTGCCAGACCCTCTCGTAGATGAGCAATGGGAGATCTTTGCAAACATTCTTCACTCCTCCCTTAATGAGTGTATCCCATTGGTCAATTGCAGGCATAAACCAAGATCTTCCAAATCTTTTGAGCCCACTCCTCGGCTGATTGCATGTAAAAATGAGTTGGACATCTTACTTGTGCTCAGTAGAGCTGAGGGTGGATATAGAGAAACATATAAAATTAAAAAACGGCAATATAATTGCCTCCTGAAGGAGGCTCGTGGTGAGCATTATGTCTCCCGCATAAATGCTAGTGCCAATAGGTCGAGGTGTGTTTGGCAGGTGGTTAGGTAGGTTAGAGGATCTTGTGGACCCCAAAATCTCGACATTCCGGGAGACCCTTCTGAACTGGCCAACAGGTTTGTGGTTCAGGCTGCTCCGAAACTCATCGAGAGCCAGAGTGACATTCCCTTCTCATGCAACATCCCATTAAACAACAAATCCTTGTTTTTAACCCCGACCACTCCCACGGAAATTTCTCAAATAATCTCTAACTTAAAAAACAAAAAAAGCGCTGGGATTGATGACATATCCCCCCATTTGTTGAGACACTGTGCAGAGGAGGTGTCTGAGCCACTGTGCCACGTGATTAACAACTCATTTGCATATGGAATATTTCCCGATAAACTTAAGTTGGCTATTGTAAAACCTATATACAAAAAGGAGACAAGAGCCAGCTTGACAATTACAGACCAATAAGCCTGTTGTCTACCTTTTCAAAGGTGTTTGAGGTGGCCATGTGCACTGGGCTTATGGGCTTTCTCTGTTCGGAAGGGCTGATAAGTGATACACAACATGGTTTTCTGAGGGGCAGGTCGGTCGAAACGGTAATTTATGACTTTGCTGAAAGAATTCTGGGGGGTTTTGAGGAGGGAAAGTTGTCTCTTGGTTTGTTCTTGGACCTGTCCAAGGCATTCGACAGCCTTGACCATGGAGTTCTGGCTGATAAGTTGGAGAGGTATGGGATCTGAGGACCAGCCTTAGACTGGATCCGCCCATATCATTCAGACCGGAAACAGAGGGTCATCATTGAGTCCAAGGGCCAGAAACACCTTTCTGAGGAGTTGCGGCTTCTCCTTGGCATTGCTCAGGGCGTAGTCGCGGGTCCTCTAATTTTCATTATCTATGTAAATGACTTAGCAAACGGAATTCTTGATGATGAATCACACCTGGTAAACTATGCGGACGACACGAACTTGTTGACAATTGCTTCTCAGCTTTCCGAGCCTCTCGATATCTCCTCTGAACGATTAAAAGCAGCCCAGGACTTTTTCCGTACAAACAGGTTGGTTCTAAATTTCAGCAAGACTTGTAACATTGTCTGTTTTCGCACCAATATATATGTAATATATGTATCTCCCTGACAGATAATGTTCCCCACGTTTTGTCCACGCACACAAAGTTTCTGGGCATACATATAGACCAAAATTTGGACTGGGTGGAAAGGTCAACAATGTGTGTCAAAAGCTCAGTTCGGCATGCTACTCCCTAAGGATACTGTCAAGATATCTTAATATTGACCACCTTAAAACGGTGTACCATGCCAACATTTACTCCACTCTCAAATGTGGCATCATCTTTTGGGGGGCAGCAGAGATACCGAAAGAGCCTTTGTGGCACAAAAGCGAGCAATAAGAACACTGCTTAACTTGGGAATAAGGGATTCATGTAGGGGAAGTTTCAGGAACTTGGGTTCCTTAACGCTTGCCGGTCTGTACATATGTGAGTGTCTGCTGTTTTTCTTCAGACACAGGGAAAAGTTTGCTGAGTTTGAGTCACAAACCAATATACCCACTAGGTATCTGGGACTTAATTTCCCTCCACATCGATTAACAGCTGCTGAAAAGGGACCAACCTATTCATGTATTAAGTTTTTTTAATGCTCTGCCTGTTTATGTTAAGCTGGACAAGAATTTCAATAGTTTTAAGAGTGGTATTAAAGATATTATATTGAGAATTGAACCTTATACAGTTCAAGAATTTATAAATTATAGATTTTAAACAAATTGTGTTATTTTTATACTTTTAATGTTCATTTTAACCATTTATGTATACTTCCTGTAACGCTATTATTATCAATTGTACTATATATGTTCCTCTGTATTGTGCAATTTTTTATTAATATAGACATTTTGAATTTGAATTTGAGTTCTAGGGTTATTAAGGCATCGATATACGCCAGTCAAAACGGCCTGTGACAGTTTGTATTAAAATATTCTTCCAGATAATAAAATGCTTCTGCCAGTAATTTTTTTTAACATTATTTCTGAAACTAGCTGCACATTCCATTTTTCTTATGCAAAGAGATAAGTGGTTAAAAACCCTCCTGCCCCCATACATAACAGAGGCTCTCACCCGCTCAGTTTTTGGCATGGGTATGAACGAATTTCGAAAATTATAACCCGATGGAGGGTTAAGCTGATGCTTATATTTTTTATGTATAAGACAAGCTGTCTCCAGTATAAATATAGAAGACAGTGTCAGCACAGAATTTTTCAAGAATAAGGCTTGACCCTCGCAACCAATTTTTCAAGAGTGGAGAGCAGAGCTATAAGTCTAAAGTTTGAAGGACTATCATGGTCCCCTCCCTTGAACAATGGGACAATCAAGACGTCATTGAGCGAGTGTGGAAAAAAGAACAGAAGAAAAGGGGACGTTTATCTCCTCAGCCAGAGCGAAAAGAGTTGACAGTGGCATCGCCTTGAACACTCTCAATGACAGTCCGTTCCATTCAGAAGAATTCTTGATTTTCATATTGCGTAGGGCATCCTTTATTTCAGTTGGGTCTGTTGCCCTAAGGAAAAATGTTTCAGTGAACCTTGTTTAAGTATGATCCCGGATCTTCTAAATCTGCCACCTCTTCATAGTACTGGAGAAGGAAGCTAGATGGGCGACGTATAATTGACACAAATCAAAATTATTTACATTGAGATTTAAAACACCTTTTTAGATATAGTAGATACCAGGTGCTAATGATTTAATTAACCAACTGGTTATGTGATAATGAAAATTAATATTATTAAGTTGTATGCTCAATTGTATTAAAAATACACACTGCTTCAGTTCACATAATTTCAAAATTCCCTGGGAGCTGTACTTTCCTCTGTTGTAAACCTGTATTTGTATTGATTTAACCCTGTATACAATTAAAACTTAATTTTAAACCCCTTTTTCTTTCCCACAATAAAATCCTTTTTAATTAGACATACGTATTAAATATTAGTTTATTTACATTGGATTCAATATTAGAGGATTTTGTGATGCCTTAATTCTCAGCTTAATTAAGAGCTACTAATATTACTGATATAACAAGGATCATTTGATAAATAATGCACTCTAGTCATTTCATCAGCTGGACATTCATTTTATCAATTATTTATTGCAACTTTAATTTCATGCTTAAGTCAAAAAGTCAAAAGTAGTTTTGGCATACACTCAAAACATAACTTTTCAGAACATTCTTCGGCAATCAACAAATCGACTCCAAGAAGTTAACAGAAGATATTTGGTCACACAAACATTTCACATCACACATTCAAATAATACTGAAACTATAATATCCCAAAAGAGTGCAATTGAAAGTGTCGTTCAAACCCTTTCTATTCACAAAATGTGTTAAAATGGAAGTAACTTGGTCTGACATAGAAGTTACATAAAATATATGTATATGATTTAGGACCTTATTAACCAAATCTGAAAGGAGACAATCATGAAATTTAACAATTAGAACGACGGTAGGTAATTGAAAAATAAAGTTGACTTGATACAACCAAAATTGAAGGAACCATAAAGAATTTTCTTCTTCTAAATTGACGCAATTTAGCTGAGATATGGCCACTTTTAGGTAATAGGTATACCTACCTAGGTATTTAATTCACCAGCAAACATTATTTTTACTACTACATTAAGTATCCAATATAGTTAGGTCTCTATATGTAACATTATAACCTCAGACTTGAACATACTGCTTAATAAAATATCAAATTCGCTGCTTTCAAGAAAGTACATGAAACATTGAGATATAATAATGCAGTATATCGAAAGTAAATGTAGAATTAATAACTTATGGTAAACTTACCAGAGTTGGCTGGATATCATTTTGTTGTTCGGGTTCTATATCGGCTTCACTAAAATATATACATGTAAAAAATGCCAAAACAAAAATAATGGCTCTCCTATATTTTAATTTACAAAACATTTTGTACTGTATGACTATTAGCTTCTAATTGAACTTAATTAACGTCGAATGAGTATTGGACTTATTTCATGAATTCAATGAAATTGCAATGAATTTTATTGCGACTTGGGACACTATCTACGGCATTGTTTTTTAAACCACCCGGCTAGCAATGAGACACGGAATTATAATTATTTCTTGGCTACTATTCACACCATGTCCGTAAAACTGAACCGTGGACTCTTATGTTGCCTTGCCACAGATAACTTTGAAGTACAAAAAAAATGGTAAATAACCTCCAAAGTGAAACCTTTCTACGTCAATGAAATGTCAAAGTTGGCAGGTCAGACGTCAGAGTAAACGTCATGGCGTCAGCCAATCACAGAGAGGAAATAAAAAGCATATTTCTTTGAGATAACCACAAGAATATACAAACCACTTATATTCCCTGGCACCATAAGCCGCACTATGACGTCAGACTTAACCAAACCAACTAATTATCTATATATAGTAGTTAAGTGTTTGCTTTGATTTAAACCTGAATATTTTGAAACTAGAGAGGATTAAATAATGGGTATTTAGTATTTTGCCTATATATTGTCATCAAAATATAACCAGGCTTTTTATAGTAGAAACAACGAGGTTAATTTTTTTTTTTTAGTAAAAATACCCTGCATTTTAAAAAATTACCTTCAAGTGTCTTATCATGAGATGGGGGTCCGATAAACAATAGCGCAAGCAAAAATAACAATTTATCTATTAAAAAAAAACCAGAAATTAGGTATTCTATATTAATTTTCTAATGAAAAAAATGCCGAAAAACTATTTTTTTTTAACCTTAAACATGTTTGTACCGAGCGTTCAGGATTCCACTTTTAAACACCTTTTGCCTGACCCTCCGAACGCTTGGGGGGAGCAAACAAGCAAAACGCATCCAAGTTAAGCCACACAAATACAGATATAAGTAATAACTATTATTTTAAATTATATATTATAATATTGTCAAGTTGGCGGGCGAGCGGATGCGGAATGTCAGTCCCGGTATCCCGCTGACCAATGAGGGCCAAAAGTTAGTGTATACCTACGCGAATACAACCAATAGAAAATGAGCGCGCCCCATTGTCGCGTCGATAAAAGGTTCCAGATTGAGATATTAATATTATAAAAGAAAATGAATATTCCGAAATGTTTTTTCTTAAATCAACTTGATATAGGCTCCTCATAGTATATTAAATAACACTGGTGGGTAATTTTGATTGTACTTCTGTTCAACATCACCTGAGATGGGCCTCTTAAGTAGCGTCTTCCGACAGCGGTCAACTTTTCTAGCGACCTTCCACTACGCGACCAAACGTTGACCGAATCGGCAGAATTGCCCATATCTTCGCGATACACCGAATTTCTTCTAACAGTAGCTCAGTGGTTAGATAGTGTGTTTATGTCCTGCTGGTTATATCTCCGTCAGTGCCAAGCTATGTTTTTTATTATTTTTAAAGTTATGTGTGTAAAACTTTCATTCCTTGATCTTGGCTATACCTTGACTAAGATTGGCTGAGTTTTGTTTGGTTGCGCCCTGGAGCGACCGAAGCGAGCGGAGAGCCATGCGAAATAACTCAATTATTGTTGACATTCGGCCAAGGGCGCCGAAGGTCACCAAAAAAAGTTTAAAACAGACCGCTATCTGAAGACCTTAATGGCCTCTCAAAGTTGATAAATGCACTAAATTAAGCCTGAACTTAGACCATAAAATCAACGTAAATTAATGCTGTTTTGTTAGTTTTGTAATTTATTTTAATATTAGCAACACTGATACTGATGGTAAACCATCAGAGTTGCATTCCAGTGCAAATAGAAATTGTCTTGATGTTTGAAGTTTTCGAACATCATTCATCTGTCGAGCACTATGTGATACAAGCGTTGGCCGGATGCGAGATTTCAGTTCATAGTGCAGTTGTGAATGAGAGGCGCGTCATTGGCTAGCTCCGTGGCGTTTAAAGATCCTTTACAGGTGTAGCCGACTACATAAAAATCGGCCTCTCCTATTGGTCGATCCATCTCGTATTACGATATGTCTTCGTGATGCAATCAATTTGTCACAAGAGCTCTCGTGGTGTAGAGGTTTAGATAGTTGTGTCCCCCCTAGAAGGCACGGGTTCGAACCCCGTTGCTTTTTTCTATTTTATTTTTTAAGATTATGTTTCTAAACAGTTTTTTCTTGATCTTGGGTATGTCTTGGGTTAGCACTTGGTTAGTTTCCTCGTCTTGGGCCCCCGTAACGAGCGAAGCGAGCGGTGGGCCATGCGGATCGACCAATAGGAGAGGCCGATTTTGATATAGTCGGCTACGCCTGCAAAGGATCTTAAACCGCAGCTACGTGAGGTGACGCATGTCTTTGCGATGCGACCAGTTTGCAGGTTAGCAGATGGTCTTGGAGTTTGCATGGTTAGCCTTCACTTCGACGACCCGTGTTCGAATCTCGTCGGTTTTCTTTTTTAAATAAACAGTTTCTTCTTAGGTTAGCACTTGGTTAGTTTCCTTTTCTTGAGCACCGGAGCGAGCGGAGGGCCACTACGAACTGAAATATCGCTGCCGGGATCGGGTCACGGGCTTGCGAGTTGTTTTGCTCATTTTCACTTCACGCATGGCCCTCCGCTCGCTTCGGGGTGCAACCAAGTAAAACTAACCAAGATCAATCTAAATTTAAAAAAGAAACACACATAATTCTGAAAAAAAAATATATAAAAAACATCGACGGGATTCGAACCCGGGCCAACGTATCACAAACACGTCATGTAACCACTGAGCTACAAGACCACTTGAGAGCAATCGTTGGACCCTAGAAATATGGTGTGCGTCAGCAATATAATGCGCGCGCAACTCTGAAGCTCTGTGACCGAACTCCGAGCAATCTAATGTGATTGAGGTTAAGATTAGTTCGCCTTGTTGTAAATATAATACCCCTTTAATTTTCGTGTTTTTTTTTAACGCAAATCTTCATTTTCTTTGTAAAAAAGTATAAACTTCACTGCCGTCGTGGGACGAACACGTTGGAATCGGATTACAGAATTCGGCACGGGTAGTGGAAGCTTTTTGCTTAGAAAACGTGTTCCAATCCATCGAGGGGAGTCTGGAAAGTCATGCCGGCTGGACAGTGTAAAGGGTGGGTCGCGTAGTGGGGGGTGATTCCTACTAGGACTCCAGGATTATTGCGTGGCCTGTGGGCGGTCGAGGGTTTATCCTGTAGTAGTTTGGAGTCTCTGACAGAAAGTGGTTATACCTATAGTGTGCGAAGCCACCTTGCACAGGAATTCAATCGTGCAATTCATTAGCTTATATTAACGTAAAAGTCGGGAATCACCAGGGGCACCAGGTCCGTCTTACTGGAGGTTCCCACCGAATACAAGGCCCCTCAAACTGGACAATCGTGTAAAACAAGCAGGAGCGTAGCTCTGCCTCTGTTTGACCGCCGGATGAGGGGTGTGCTGGCAGCTGCCTCGTAGCAGTGCCATTCCACCCCCCTTACAAGGGGGTGTTAGCAACTCAAGTATAAACTTGAGGAATTTTTGAAAAAATGTCTTTTTAATGAAAAGAAAGAGTGAGAGGGGGGAGTAATGCGGTAAGAGAATACTATTAGCAGTAGTAACAGGAATATCCGTGCAGGAAACAAAAAATAAACATTTTAGTGAGAATAAATTTAGTAGGCATAACCAAGCATTTAACAACACGGGCAGAAAGTAGGGGGTTAAGTATAGGAAAATGAAATTTGATATATTTGACATCACTTCCGATTCGTCTTCGGTCGAGTAAGGACGCGTTCGTTGACGGTTCTTTGGGCGTCAATGGCACAAGCCATTGGGCGACACGTGCCAAATGTTTAGTGACCGTTTCTTTTTCCGAGGAAGAACCGGACGTCCAAGCCAGCGTAGCCTGTGCCCTTCAGAGTTTTATAGCCAGAAGAAATTCTGTGCCTTTCATAGTTTTATAGCCAGAAGAAATACCCATTCACGCCGGGAGGGGCCTTATGTCCCTGTGGGATCATTTCTGTTTGTGTAATTCAGTGGCTTATACTTGTGCAAAGCTCGAGAATCACCAGGGGCACAGGCCCGACTTACTGGAGGTTCCTTCAAATCGTACGGGCGAATTGCCTTGCCGCAAAGCCAAATCCTTGTTATGGGGAGACCCTGGCAAGGTGAACAAGAATAATATATTTGACATTTAACAGCTTGAAGTGCCAGACAAATTGGGTGGTGCTTCAGTGTGCAGAATGGAGTTAGAATGGTAAAAAATAAATGTGGAGCACTCCAGGCGTACTCCAAGTGCGTGAAACACGTGAACTGAAAAGCGATCCGTGTAAAAATAAAAAAAATATACCTTTAAACGATATTTAAAATAACGTACGATGATTCGAAAAAAATACGATGGTTCTCAATTATAAGTCGATGTTGATTGCGAAGTATTGGCAACGGCAACGCTGTTCAGTAGCCTCATACGTCAAGCAATTTACATTTCACATTCAACTTCCCCCTTATACATATTTATCTATGCATTCACTTATTCAGTTATTCACTAATGATCAGACTAAGACAACATTAACACTTAATTTAATTTATTTATTTAATTAATTTTATGTTTTATGTGTTACTTTTGTACATAATGCTGTTGTTTACTGTTTTTAAAAGTGCAGTGTATGCTTTATGATAAAACATTTTTGTTAAAGTTTAAATTTATTTATATTCGTTAATATTGTATTGCTAAAATGTCGTTAACATCTCTAATAAAAATTCCACAATCCAGCAAAATATGTACAGGTTCTGTGATATTTTTGCATGGTTCAGGTAAGCATGTAGTAACATTAGAATACTTCCCTACTTTTTAATAATTAAAACATAAATATGTACACTTTCCAAACGTAACACATTAGCATGATAATAGGTATACTAAGTATATAATGCTTTTTTTAGGCGACACGGGTCAAGGGTTCTTGAACTGGATCAAGTTCCTCATAGGAGACTTTGTATCTCCTCACATAAGTTTTTATTTTCCTACAGCACCTTTAAGACCTTATACACCACTTCAAGGAGAGGTATTTTATTTTCTTTTTAAGACTTGTCAAGCTGTAACTAATCATATTATCCTTTGTAGCCAAGCCATGTTTGGTTCGACAGATATAACATAACACCAGATGTGCCTGAACATGCTGAAACTTTGACAGAAATGGGTGAAAATGTAAAATCTCTGGTGAATGATATTGTTAACAGTGGAGTGCCCTTAAATAGAATAATCATAGGTCAGACCAGATTTAATGTCTGTTGAAACACTTATCATATCTATGTTAATTTTAGGAGGTTTCTCAATGGGCGGTGCTCTCGCACTACACTCGGCCTTCCGGTTTACACCAGGATTAGCAGGGACTTTTGCCCTTTCGTCCTTCTTAAACAAAAATTCAGCTGTATATTCAGAACTCAAGGCAGAAAATACACCTTTATACATGGCACATGGTGAAAAAGATACTATGGTCCCTATTTCATGGGGAAAGAAAACATATGAAGAACTAACAAAGCTGAAGGTAAAAGGGGATTTTGTCCCTATCGTGTATACTTTGCACGAATTGAAGAAAAGCGAACTAGAAGGCTTGTTTAAGTGGATTGAAAGAATTTTGCCACCTACGGAGATGGGTGCTCATTTATGAAAAAGGTATTACACTCGATATTACTTAATATATTAGCAACTTTAAATAATTTAAAATTATTTTCAGATATTTACTTCATTATGTTATTACAAAGAAACTCATTTTTTACAAATATAGAAATTGTATAGTTAACGTTATACTATGATGACCAGTGTATTTGTTCCTTTTTTTTATATAGTACTAGTATCTTCTGAATAGTTAATGTAGTGACTAAGGGTAAACACTTAAGGCGTTTTGTGAACAGTTTATATTTATACATATATTTATTTGGTTAATAAATATTTTTAATTTTTATTGCCCTCTTTTTTAAACCAGTTTCAAGACTACTTTCTAAGCGGCGAGAGAATGATTATGGATCTAAATGTTTATCGAGGGAAGGATGCATGAAAACGATGTAAAGCCTGAAATAAAATGTATGGTTTTTTTTTAAGTCACTATTTGATAATGCCAATTTCCTGTAGTAAAAACAACTCGTTTCTTTATCATTTAATACACCTTAACCGACTGATAAAAAATAATAATAACAATACATCTATAGAATTCCCAATGACATCTCTACCATTGCATGGGGCTGACCAACTGTTTCCAAAAACTCGCCAGTATTAAAAATATCTTCGGGTGAGATTTCCAAGTCTCTACCAGTTAATGAGTCAAACATTACATTTGATGAGCTGAGACAAGGCAAATGTCCAATTTTTTTAGCTGATTTCAGCTCCATAGCTATTTTTAGAGGGGCATGAAGTCCTTGAATGTTTCGCAAAACCTGCATATTCATTCTGTCAATATTTTGATGGTACTGAAAAAAGAATTTAGATCAATAATAAAATCCAGTTAGGTTTTTTTATAAATGGGTTTTATGTTGTGGATATATAAATATTACTTTTTGGTCCGTGTCAGAGGTTTTCAATTTTCCACATTTTTTTATACGATTATATGCTTTTATGAACCCCTCTACTTTTTTCCATAAAAAACTGCTGCTTTTTGCAGTGCTAAATTCATAGTACATACAAAAAAATCCATCAAACTTAATGAAACTCAGTACATTAATAACAAATATTTTTTAGGTTAGCATTACAATGCAAAAACTGAAATAACAAAGGATAAGATACTTACATGCCTTTCAGAGTGAGCTAACGGGTGAACATTTTCTAACGTATTTTTCGCTGAACTTAAGCCTGTTTTCAAAAGTTCGGGTACCCCAAACTGTCCTTCCTCAAAACCATAGTCGCGGGGCTGACTTGGTTTAGTCTTTACCGAAGGAAGTCCGAAACTCTAATAAAAAAGGGCAGATAATATCCTGCAACTAGCTACATGTTTTTATATAAACTTACCATTTTGATTTTTGAGAAAATATGAATCTACAAACTTCAATGTTCTTCAAAACAACCCAAACCAAACAGAACGCTACTGTCAAATGTCAGATTTGGACACATGTCATTATGCCCATGCTTGGGAATGGCAACATGGCAATATAGATGTTGGAGGCTTATCCGATTATTATTCTGACTCTATGAATAATCTTAAAACATGATATACATTGATCTATTGCGAGTAAAAGCATGCGTATATTAAACCTGTCATCAGTAGATAATTTAAAGGTTCATAAATTTCATACAAAAATATATTATTTATGAATATTTCCGCAATGTGAAATTTATCTTAAATAGAAGGAAATATGATAGGTCAAGCTATTTTGAGCACATAGGAAATTTAAACGAAGTTACTTTTAACCATTGGTTTTCCATAAACCGCGACTGTTTGATTAGTTTCGGAATGCTAAACCACAAAACCGGTTGTACTTTCAAATCTGAATTTTTTATACATAATTTGTGTATGCATTAATTTGCATTTTAACGCACTCCTCTCTTAAATTACATATAATATAAAAAAGAAACAAAAATTATTAAATAGAATCATATTAACCGTCTAGGTTGCTTTCTATAAAATAAATAGACTTAAAAAATAACAAAATTTAACATAAAACTCGCACCAAACCATCATACATTGAAAACTCGCTTCGACACTTGAGAAGCACTTAAAAAATATCCCTTTTAAATCTATTTTATATAGCCCACCCTTAGACAAGGAAAGAAGAGGAGAGATAACATGGAAAAAAGCCTGTTACCAGCTACCATATAAATTACTGGGTAACTTCAATAGATTAATTGAAATTATAAGTAATAAATAATAATTAATAAGTTAAAGTAATTTTTGGCCGTAAAATAATATAGCCATTTGATAGGTAGAGTATGAAAAATATATTACCTACGCCTCTGTTGAATGACTCTCCTTGAAGAAGATTTATGGCTTTATTAATTATTTGATGACTGAAAATATCCAAGATCGGGTATTAAATTACTCTCGATAATTAAATAAACATCCCTACCATGATAATAATAATAATAATAATAATAATAAATTCTTTATTTGCTTAAGTAAACTTCATTCAACACACTTAGACCGTTACGTCATATGATACCATCTCTTTTAATGCCGTGAACGTATTTCCTATATTAGTCTATACTGGAAAAATTAAATTTGATAGGTGCTATTGACACTGACATCTATTAGCGTCAAATTTCAAATCAAAACGAAATAATCTTTTTAAAATGCCTTATCGATTAACTGAAAAAGAGCAAGCTCTTACTTTAAAATTGGTGGGATATTTTACCCAAGAAAAAGATGCCGGTAAACCGCTTTTACCCTTGAACGCCGTGTATAATGTAAGTATCAATGATATGGGAAAAATTATTTAACTTCATATTATTAATAAAGTTATATTGTAGGCATCTGATAATTGTGATTTTTCCTAATTTTTTATATTATTATAGCGTGTTGCAGATACAGTAGATATTTCCTTGTCTTCTATTCAAAGATTGGTTTCTAAGGGCATCGAAACTGATCATAAGAATAAGAGTTTATGCTATGTATGCAGCAGGTAGATTTTAAATTTGTGTAGTAATTATATTTCTATGTTTCTGTTCTTTTTTAAGGTGAACATATAACACTAAAAACACTTAAAAAACAACTGCTGGATATTGATGGTACCCAGATATCATTGGGTTCCTTAAGTGGCTTGAAAAAATTAAAATTTAAATGGAGAAAGTGGCAATTTCCAAAAGTCTCTTATGCAACAGCCATCCATAGCCCATAAAAGATTAGTTTTTTTTAAGAGAATCCATGAAAAATAAGAATAATCCGTATTCGTTAAAGCCTGTAGTATTAGATGAGATATTATTAAAAAATTATTTTCGGTAAATTATAATTTAAAAATAATCTTAGGTCACGCCTCAAAAATGGAAAAACTATGTCAGACACACAGACAACCTGATAAGTGAGGCATGGGAAAAAGAAAAATACATTGATGCTTCTAACATTCTTCCAGTGAGAATAGACAAATGAATCTGACTGTGATGAGTTTGATTCTTCAGACAATGAAGACTAATGAATATTTTTTTTAACTTTTGCCGTAGTATTACTTAGTGTTATTTTGAAATGTCCAGATGCTTTGTTTTTGTTTTGGTGACATTGGGAGTTTTTTCAGAAATAAATAATACCCGGTAATATATGTTTTCTCCCATAATAATTGCATTTTATTTTTCCTAATTTAGGAGATACCTTAATTACATATTTTTTAAAATATTTTGAATTTATATGCTATGCTATATTAAATATAAAATGTACGATCCTACATGAAACATAATAATTGCATGACAAAAATGGATGGATATAAGCAAGAAATAATTATTAGCTGCTCTGCCCTTAAAACAAGTAAGTTTGGGTTAGCTCATCAACTAATTAAAAATTCAACATCTTTATTAAATTTATCAAACCACATTTTTAGATATTTAATATTAAAGTTAATGCTTCAGGGCAGCACTGCATTAAATGTAAAAGTAGAAGTTCGCATTATAGAACGTATTTAAAAATGAGTAAAAACGGAACGCACTCTAACCACAAAATGAAATCGGTAATAAAAAGAAATATCAGAGACATCTTGTGGCTAAACTTATAAATGACAAATGAGGCTATCTAAGACATGTGTATTATTTTTAAAGGCGTCAGTAATTATGACGTAACAGTCTAAGTGTGCTGAACGGTCTTTACATACAGAATGTTTAGCATCGTCACACAATCATAGTAAATATATG